>WNWK01001820.1:132500-247139 GCA_009830355.1 Cherax destructor | reverse complement strand
TCCCTCTAGGGTGCTCCAGGTGTTTATTATGGGAGCAGTCCTCTAGGGTGCTCCAGGTGTTTATTATGGGAGGAGTCCCTCTAGGGTGCTCCAGGTGTTTATTATGGGAGCAGCCCCTCTAGGGTGCTCCAGGTGTTTATTATGGGAGGAGTCCCTCTAGGGTGCTCCAGGTGTTTATTATGGGAGGAGTCCCTCTAGGGTGCTCCAGGTGTTTATTATGGGAGGAGTCCCTCTAGGGTGCTCCAGGTGTTTATTATGGGCAGTCCCTCTAGGGTGCTCAGGTGTTTATTATGGGAGCAGTCCCTCTAGGGTGCTCCAGGTGTTTATTATGGGAGGAGCCCCTCTAGGGTGCTCCAGGTGTTTATTATGGGAGGAGTCCCTCTAGGGTGCTCAGGTGTTTATTATGGGAGGAGTCCCTCTAGGGTGCTCCAGGTGTTTATTATGGGAGGAGTCCTCTAGGGTGCTCCAGGTGTTTATTATGGGAGGAGTCCCTCTAGGGTGCTCCAGGTGTTTATTATGGGAGCAGTCCCTCTAGGGTGCTCCAGGTGTTTATTATGGGAGCAGTCCCTCTATTGTGCTCCAGGTGTTTATTATGGGAGGAGTCCCTCTAGGGTGCTCCAGGTGTTTATTATGGGAGGAGTCCCTCTAGGGTGCTCCAGGTGTTTATTATGGGAGCAGTCCCTCTAGGGTGCTCCAGGTGTTTATTATGGGAGCAGTCCCTCTAGGGTGCTCCAGGTGTTTATTATGGGAGCAGTCCCTCTAGGGTGCTCCAGGTGTTTATTATGGGAGCAGTCCCTCTAGGGTGCTCCAGGTGTTTATTATGGGAGCAGTCCCTCTAGGGTGCTCCAGGTGTTTATTATGGGAGAGTCCTCTAGGGTGCTCAGGTGTTTATTATGGGAGGAGTCCCTCTAGGGTGCTCCAGGTGTTTTTATGGGAGCAGTCCCTCTAGGGTGCTCCAGGTGTTTATTATGGGAGCAGTCCCTCTATTGTGCTCAGGTGTTTATTATGGGAGGAGTCCTCTAGGGTGCTCCAGGTGTTTATTATGGGAGGAGTCCCTCTAGGGTGCTCCAGGTGTTTATTATGGGAGCAGTCCCTCTAGGGTGCTCCAGGTGTTTATTATGGGAGGGTCCTCTAGGGTGCTCCAGGTGTTTATTATGGGAGGAGTCCCTCTAGGGTGCTCCAGGTGTTTATTATGGGAGCAGTCCCTCTAGGGTGCTCCAGGTGTTTATTATGGGAGCAGTCCCTCTAGGGTGCTCCAGGTGTTTATTATGGGAGCAGTCCCTCTAGGTGCTCCTGGTGTTTATTATGGAGCAGTCCCTCTAGGGTGCTCCAGGTGTTTATTATGGGAGGAGTCCCTCTAGGGTGCTCCAGGTGTTTATTATGGGAGGAGTCCTCTAGGGTGCTCCAGGTGTTTATTATGGAGCAGTCCTCTAGGGTGCTCCAGGTGTTTATTATGGGAGCAGTCCCTCTAGGGTGCTCCAGGTGTTTATTATGGGAGGAGTCCCTCTAGGGTGCTCCAGGTGTTTATTATGGGAGGAGTCCCTCTAGGGTGCTCCAGGTGTTTATTATGGGAGGAGTCCCTCTAGGGTGCTCCAGGTGTTTATTATGGGAGGAGTCCCTCTAGGGTGCTCCAGGTGTTTATTATGGGAGCAGTCCCTCTAGGGTGCTCCAGGTGTTTATTATGGGAGGAGTCCCTCTAGGGTGCTCCAGGTGTTTATTATGGGAGGAGTCCCTCTAGGGTGCTCCAGGTGTTTATTATGGGAGCAGTCCTCTAGGGTGCTCAGGTGTTTATTATGGGAGGAGTCCCTCTAGGGTGCTCAGGTGTTTATTATGGGAGCAGTCCTCTAGGGTGCTCCAGGTGTTTATTATGGGAGGAGTCCTCTAGGGTGCTCAGGTGTTTATTATGGGAGGAGTCCCTCTAGGGTGCTCCAGGTGTTTATTATGGGAGGAGTCCCTCTAGGGTGCTCCAGGTGTTTATTATGGGAGGAGTCCCTCTAGGGTGCTCCAGGTGTTTATTATGGGAGGAGTCCCTCTAGGGTGCTCCAGGTGTTTATTATGGGAGCAGTCCCTCTAGGGTGCTCCAGGTGTTTATTATGGGAGCAGTCCCTCTAGGGTGCTCCAGGTGTTTATTATGGGAGGAGTCCCTCTAGGGTGCTCCAGGTGTTTATTATGGGAGCAGTCCCTCTAGGGTGCTCCAGGTGTTTATTATGGTGTATCTTTCTCACCTGGAGAATTAAATAAGCTGAAGAGAAGACAAAGATTGAGGTAAAGTGGAAGAAGGGATTCTGGATAAATGGTTGGGGAGGAATAAGTAGATAGAGAGGAATAAGAAGTAGACAGGGAGGAGTAAGAAGTAGACAGGGAGGGGTAAGAAGTAGACAGGGAGGGGTAAGAAGTAGACAGGGAGGAGTAAGTAGAGAGGGAGGAGTAAGAAGTAGATAGGGAGGGGTAAGAAGTAGACAGGGAGGAGTAAGTAGAGAGGGAGGAGTAAGAAGTAGATAGGGAGGGGTAAGAAGTAGACAGGGAGGGGTAAGAAGTAGACAAGGAGGAGTAAGAAGTAGACAGGGAGGGGTAAGAAGTAGATAGGGAGGGGTAAGAAGTAGACAGGGAGGGGTAAGAAGTAGACAAGGAGGAGTAAGAAGTAGACAGGGAGGGGTAAGAAGTAGATAGGGAGGGGTAAGAAGTAGACAGGGAGATGTAAGAAGTAGACAGGGAGGGGTAAGAAGTAGACAGGGAGATGTAAGAAGTAGACAGGGAGATGTAAGAAGTAGACAGGGAGGGGTAAGAAGTAGATAGGGAGGGGTAAGAAGTAGACAGGGAGATGTAAGAAGTAGACAGGGAGGGGTAAGAAGTAAACAGGAAGGGGTAAGAAGTAAACAGGAAGGGGTAAGAAGTAAACAGGGAGGGGTAAGAAGTAAACAGGAAGGGGTAAGAAGTAAACAGGGAGGGGTAAGAAGTAGACAGGGAGGGGTAAGAAGTAGACGGAGTAGTAAGAAGTAGACAGGGAGGGGTAAGAAGTAGACAGGAAGGAGTAAGAAGTAGACAAGAAGGAGTAAGAAGTAGACAGGGAGGGATAAGAAGTAGACAGGGAGGAGTAAGAAGTAGACAGGGAGGGGTAAGAAGTAGACAGGGAGGGGTAAGAAGTAGACAGGGAGGGGTAAGAAGTAGACAGGGAGGAGTAAGAAGTAGACAGGGAGGGGTAAGAAGTAGACATAGGAGTAAGAAGTAGACAGGGAGGGGTAAGAAGTAGACAGGGAGGGATAAGAAGTAGACAGGGAGGAGTAAGAAGTAGACAGGGAGGGGTAAGAAGTAGACAGGGAGGGATAAGAAGTAGACAGGGAGGAGTAAGAAGTAGACAGGGAGGAGTAAGAAGTAGACAGGGAGGAGTAAGAATTAGACAGGGAGGGATAAGAAGTAGACAGGGAGGAGTAAGAAGTAGACAGGGAGGGATAAGAAGTAGACAGGGAGGGATAAGAAGTAGACAGGGAGGAGTAAGAAGTAGACAGGGAGGGGTAAGAAGTAGACATAGGAGTAAGAAGTAGACAGGGAGGGGTAAGAAGTAGACAGGGAGGGATAAGAAGTAGACAGGGAGGAGTAAGAAGTAGACAGGGAGGGGTAAGAAGTAGACAGGGAGGGATAAGAAGTAGACAGGGAGGAGTAAGAAGTAGACAGGGAGGAGTAAGAAGTAGACAGGGAGGGGCAAGAAGTAGACATAGGAGTAAGAAGTAGACAGGAAGGGGTAAGAAGTAGACAGGGAGGGATAAGAAGTAGACAGGGAGGAGTAAGAAGTAGACAGGGAGGAGTAAGAAGTAGACAGGAAGGGGTAAGAAGTAGACAGGGAGGGATAAGAAGTAGACAGAGAGGAGTAAGAAGTAGACAGGGAGGGGTAAGGAGATTGAAAAAATATATTTTGATCCACTGTGTAACTATCAAAGGCTACTCGGGTCAGCTCACCGACAGTGATAAGGAAATGTGTAAAATTTTTAATACTTACTTCCTCTCAGTTTTTACACAGGAAGATACTAGCGATATTCCAGAAATAATAAATTATGAAGAACAGGACGATAGTAAACTATGCACTATCCAAGTCACTAGTGACATGGTTCTCACACAAATAGGTAGGTTAAAATCTAACAAATCCCCAGGGCCCTGATGTACTGTTCGCAAGTGTTTTAAAGGAATGTAAGGCAGAACTTAATGAACCTTTGACTAGTCTTTTCAACATATCTCTACAAACTGGCATAGTGCCAGATAAGTGGTAAATGTGATGCCTATCTACAAAGCAGGTGACAGGTCCTTAGCTTCCAACTATAGACCAATAACTCTAACCTCCATAGTGGGAAAATTGCTGGAATCAATAATTGCCGAGGCAAATCGAAGTCATCTTGAAAAAAATAAATTGATTAATGAATCTCAGCACGGTTTTACAAAGGGGCGTTCATACCTTACGAATTTTCTAAAGACTTTGAAGAGGTAGATCATGGGAGTGAATATGATATTGTGTATATGGACTTCAGTAAGGCTTTTGACAGAGTTCCACATCGGAGGTTATTGAGGAAAGTCGAGGCTCATGGAATAGGAGGAGGAGGAGAATTTTTTTCCTGGATAGATGCGTGGCTGATAGATAGGCAACACAGAGTTTGCATAAATGGGGAGAAATCAGAGTGGGGGACGCGTCACAAGCAGTGTTCCACATGGGTCAGTGCTGGGCCCCCTTGTTCTACAGCTGTTCAATGCTGGGCCCCTTGATCCACAGGGGTCAGTGTTGGGCCCCTTGTTCACAATTTACATAAACGACGTAGTTGAGAGAATAAATAGCAATATAAACAAGTTTGGTGATGACACCAAAATTGGCCGTAATTCTGAGGAGGACACCAGAGCGCTGCAGGAAGAGCAGAATAGACTGATGCAGCTCTGTGAGGGGCTAGATGCAGTTTAGTATAGACATAAGCGCTGGAAAGGACAATAACCTTGACACTTATAAACTTAATAATGTAGATCTTAATATTACTGATTGTGAAAAAGATTTAGGAGTTCTTGTTAACAGTAATGTAAAGTCAAGACAACAGTGCCTAAGTGTTCGTAATAAAGCTAATACAATTCTTGGCTTTATATCAAGAAGTATTAATAACAGGAGTCCTCAGGTTGTTCTTCAACTCTGTATATTACTGGTTAAGTTTCATTAAGATTATGTTGCTCAGTTCTGTCACCTATTACACAATGCACATAAATGTTGCACAGTTCTGGTCACACCCTATTGCACATGTCCATTAAATAATAAATGTTGCACAGTTCTGGTCACCCTATTACACAATGCACATAAATGTTGCACAGTCTGGTCACCCTATTACACAATGACAATTCACATCGATATTAAATGCTGCGAAGTTCTGGTCCCCATAACAATGCAATAAATGTGCACATTTGATTTCACAATGCATAAATGTGCACAGTTCTGGTCACCCTATTACACAATGCACATAAATGTGCACAGTTCTGGTCACCCTATTACACAATGCACATAAATGCTGCACAGTTCTGGTCACCCTATTACACAATGCACATAAATGTTGCACAGTTCTGGTCACCCTATTACACAATGCACATAAATGTAGCACAGTTCTGGTCACCCTATTACACATGCACATAAATGCTGCACAGTTCTGGTCACCCTATTACACAATGCACATAAATGCTGCACAGTTCTGGTCACCCTATTAACAATGCACATAAATGCTGCACAGTTCTGGTCACCCTATTATACAATGCACATAAATGTGCACGTTCTGGTCCCTATTACACAATGCACATAAATGCTGCACAGTTCTGGTCACCCTATTACACAATGCACATAAATGCTGCACAGTTCTGTCACCCTATTAACAATGCACATAAATGCTGCACAGTTCTGGTCACCCTATTACACAATGCACATAAATGTTTGCACAGTTCTGGTCACCCTATTACACAATGCACATAAATGTGCACAGTTCTGGTCACCCTATTACACAATGCACATAAATGTGCACAGTTCTGGTCACCCTATTAACAATGCACATAAATGTGCACAGTCTGGTCACCCTATTACACAATGCACATAAATGTGCACAGTTCTGGTCACCCTATTACACAATGCACATAAATGCTGCACAGTTCTGGTCACCCTATTACACAATGCACATAAATGCTGCACAGTTCTGGTCACCCTATTACACAATGCACATAAATGTTGCACAGTTCTGGTCACCCTATTACACAATGCACATAAATGTGCACAGTTCTGGTCACCCTATTACACAATGCACATAAATGTGCACAGTTCTGGTCACCCTATTACACAATGCACATAAATGTTGCACAGTTCTGGTCACCCTATTACACAATGCACATAAATGTAGCACAGTTCTGGTCACCCTATTACACAATGCACATAAATGCTGCACAGTTCTGGTCACCCTATTACACAATGCACATAAATGCTGCACAGTTCTGGTCACCCTATTAACAATGCACATAAATGCTGCACAGTTCTGGTCACTATTACACAATGCACATAAATGTAGCACAGTTCTGGTCACCCTATTACACAATGCACATAAATGCTGCACAGTTCTGGTCACCCTATTACACAATGCACATAAATGCTGCACAGTTCTGGTCACCCTATTATACAATGCACATAAATGCTGCACAGTTCTGGTCACCCTATTACACAATGCACATAAATGCTGCACAGTTCTGGTCACCCTATTACACAATGCACATAAATGCTGCACAGTTCTGGTCACCCTATTATACATAAATGCACAGTTCTGACATATGCTGCACAGTTCTGGTCACCCTATTACACAATGCACATAAATGCTGCACAGTTCTGGTCACCCTATTACACAATGCACATAAATGCTGCACAGTTCTGGTCACCTATTACAATAACAATGCATATCAAAATGTTGCACAGTTCTGGTCACCCTATTACACAATGCACATAAATGTTGCTACAGTTCTGGTCACCCTATTACACAATGCACATAAATGTTGATCTTCACATAATGACTAAATGTGCATCTCCTATAGACTATGGCACTGTTATACAATGCACATAAATGTCTGCACAGTTCTGGTCACCCTATTACACAATGTACATAAATGCTGCACAGTTCTGGTCACCCTATTACACAATGCACATAAATGCTGCACAGTTATGGTCACCCTATTACACAATGCACATAAATGCTGCACAGTTCTGGACATAAATGCTGAAAAATTCTGGACATAAATGCTGCACAGTTCTGGGCATAAATGCTGCACAGTTCTGTACAAAAATGCTGCACAGTTCTGTACATAAATGCTGCACAATTCTGGACATAAATGCTGCACAGTTCTGGACATAAATGCTGCACAGTTCTGGACATAAATGCTGCACAGTTCTGGACATAAATGCTGCACAGTTTTGGACATAAATGCTGCAGAGTTCTGGACATTAATGCTGCAAAGTTCTGGACATAAATGCTGCACAGTTCTGGACATAAATGCTGCACAGTTCTGGACATAAATGCTGCACAGTTCTGGACATAAATGCTGCACAGTTCTGGACATAAATGCTGCACAGTTCTGGACATAAATGCTGCACAGTTCTGGACATAAATGCTGCACAGTTCTGGACATAAATGCTGCACAGTTCTGGACATAAATGCTGCACAGTTCTGGACATAAATGCTGCACAGTTCAGGACATAAATGCTGCACAGTTCTGGACATAAATGCTGCACAGTTCATTACATAAATGCTCTGGAAATCGTACAAAGAAGGATAACAAAGTTGATCCCATGTATCAGAAATCTATCCTACGAGGATAGACTGAGGGCACTGTCTATCCTACGAGGATAGACTGCGGACACTGTCTATCCTACGAGGAAAGACTGAGGGCACTGTCTATCCTACGAGGATAGACTGAGGGCACTGTCTATCTTACGAGGATAGACTGAGGTCACTCTCTATCCTACGAGGATAGACTGATGGCACTGTCTATCTTACGAGGATAGACTGAGAGCACTGTCTGTCCTACGAGGATAGACTGAGGGCACTGTCTATCCTACGAGGATAGACTGAGGGCACTGTCTATCTTACGAGGATAGACTGAGGTCACTGTCTGTCCTACGAGGATAGACTGAGGGAACTGTCTATCCTACGAGGGTAGACTAAGAGCACTGTCTATCCTACGAGGATACACTGATGGCACTGTCTATCCTACGAGGATAGACTGAGGGCACTGTCTATCCTACGAGGATAGACTGAGGGCACTGTCTATCCTACGAGGATAGACTGAGAGCACTGTCTGTCCTACGAGGATAGACTGATGGCATTGTCTATCCTACGAGGATAGACTGAGGGCACTGTCTATCCTACGAGGATAGACTGAGGGCACTGTCTATCCTACGAGGATAGACTGAGGTCACTGTCTATCCTACGAGGATAGACTGAGGGCACTGTCTATCATACGAGGATAGACTGAGGTCACTGTCTATCCTACGATGATAGACTGATGGCACTGTCTATCTTACGAGGATAGACTGAGAGCACTGTCTGTCCTACGAGGATAGACTGAGGGCACTGTCTATCCTACGAGGATAGACTGAGGGCACTGTCTATCTTACGAGGATAGACTGAGGTCACTGTCTGTCCTACGAGGATAGACTGAGGGAACTGTCTATCCTACGAGGGTAGACTAAGAGCACTGTCTATCCTACGAGGATACACTGATGGCACTGTCTATCCTACGAGGATAGACTGAGGGCACTGTCTATCCTACGAGGATAGACTGAGGGCACTGTCTATCCTACGAGGATAGACTGAGGGCACTGTCTATCCTACGAGGATAGACTGAGAGCACTGTCTGTCCTACGAGGATAGACTGATGGCATTGTCTATCCTACGAGGATAGACTGAGGGCACTGTCTATCCTACGAGGATAGACTGAGGGTACTGTCTATCCTACGAGGATAGACTGAGAGCACTGTCTGTCCTACGAGGATAGACTGAGGGAACTGTCTTTCCTACGAGGATAGACTGAGGGCCCTGAACCTACACTCTCTAGAAAGACGTAGAATTAGGGGGGATATGATTGAGGTGTATAAATGGAAAACAGGAATATATAAAGGGGATGTAAATAAGGTGCTAAAAATATCTAACCCAGACAGGACTCGCAGCAATGGTTTTAAGTTGGAAAAATTTAGGTTCAGAAAGGTTATAGGAAAGCACTGGTTTGGTAATAGAGTTGTGGATGAGTGGACCAAACTCCAGAGTACCGTTATTGAAGCTAAGACCTTGTGTAGCTTGAAATATAGCTTAGATAAATACATGAGAGGGTGTGAGTTGGACCTGCCTTGGCCAGTAGGCCACTTGGACCTGCCTAGCATGGGCAAATAGGTGACTTGGACTTGCCTAGCATGGGCCAGTAAGCCACTTGGACCTTCCTAGCATGGGCCAGTAGGCCAGTAGGCCAGGCCGAGGGACTGATTACCTCAAACTCCTCCTCTTATTACTACTTTCTACTTTGTATGGACTGATGAAGCCACTGTGTGGCGAAACGTTTCCTCAATAAAGATATCCAAGTGTTGCATATGTGTCTAATTTACCAACTCGTCGGTTCTCTGAACCATTCATCTACACTTGGACCTGCCTAGCATGGGCCAGTAGGCCACTTGGACCTGCCTAACATGGGCCAGTAGGCCACTTGGACCTCCCTAGCATGGGCCAGTAGGCCACTTGGACCTACCTAGCGTGGGCCAGTAGGCCACTTGGACTTACGTAGCATGGGCCAGTAGGCCACTTGGACCTACCTAGCATGGGCCTGTAGGCCACTTGGACCTACCTAGCATGGGCCTGTAGGCCACTTGGACCTACCTAGCATATGGGCCAGTAGGCCTGCTGCAGTGCTTCTTATATTTAGCATAATGCTTATGTATTCAATATTAATAACACCGAAATGACAAAAAAAAACCACTTCGCTCCCTTGTGTCCCCCTTGCGTCCCCCAGCGTCCCCCTTGCGTCCCCCAGCGTCCCCCTTGCGTCCCCCAGCGTCCCACTTGCGTCCCCCAGCGTCCCCCTTGCGTCCCCCAGCGTCCCACTTGCGTCGTCACTGACACACACACAGGACAAAGCGCCCCAACTTTGAACCCCTTTTGTACCTCTGACCGTCTTTTTGTTCTCCTTCATGTTGTGTTGTCTGTCTGTCTGTCTGTCTGTCTGTCTGTCTGTCTTCTCTCTTATGTCTGTCTTCTTCTGTCTGTCTGTCTCTCTTGTCTGTCTGTCTTCTGTCTCGTCTGTCTCTGTCTCTCTCGTCTCTCTCTCTGTCTCTCTCTCTCTCTCTCTCTCTTCTCTTCTTCTCTCTCTGTCTCTCTCTCTCTCTGTCTCTTGTCTGCTCTGTCTTCTGTCTTCTGTCTCTCTGTGTCTCTCTCTGTCTCTGTCTGTCTGTCTCTTCTTCTGTCTCTCTCTGTCTCTGTCTGTCTGTCTCTCTGTCTGTATGTCTCTCTCTCGTCTCTCTGTGTCTGTCTGTCTGTCTGTCTTCTCTCTTCTCTCTCTTCTGTCTCTCTTGTCTGTCTGTCTTCTGTCTCTCTTCTCTCTCTCTCTCTCTCTTCTCTCTCTCTCTCTCTCTCTCTCTCTCTCTCTCTCTCTCTCTCTCTCTCTCTCTCTCTCTCTCTGTCTCTCTGTCTCTCTGTCTCTCTTCTCTCTTCTCTCTCTCTCTCTCTCTCTCTCTCTCTCTCTCTCTCTCTCTCTCTCTTCTTCTGTCTCTCTGTCTCTCTGTCCTCTCTGTTCTCTTCTCTTCTCTCTCTGCTCTGTCTGTCTCGTCTGTCTGTCTCTCTCTGTCTCTGTCTGTCTGTCTCTCGTGTCTGTTGCTGTCTCTCTGTATCTGTGTCTGTCTCTCTGTCTGTCTGTCTGTTGTCTGCTCTCTGTTCTGTCTGTCTCTCTCTCTCTTCTTCTCTCTTTCTGTCTCTCTTCTCTTCTTCTCTCTCTCTCTCTCTCTCTCTCTCTCTCTCTCTCTCTTCTCTCTCTCTTCTCTCTCTCTCCCCTCTCTCTCTCTCTCTCTCTCTCTCTCTCTCTCTGTGTTTGTCTGTCTCTGTGTCTGTCTGTCTCTCTGTGTCTGTCTCTGTCTCTCTGTGTCTGTCTGTCTCTGTCTCTCTGTCTCTGTCTCTCTGTGTCTGTCTGTCTCTGTCGCTGTCTGTCTGTCTCTCTGTGTCTGTCTGTCTCTCATCACTCACGTCCACTCACACTATTATTCCCACCACTATCACCACCACTATATCCCACCACTACCACCACTATTCCTACCACTACCACCAGTATTCCCACCACTATCACCACCACTATTACCACCACTATTCCCACCACTACGACCACTATCACCACCACTATTACCACCACTACCACCACTATTACCACCATTACCACCACTATTCCCACCACTACCACCACTATCACCACCACTATTACCACCACTATTACCACCACTATTCCTACCACTATTCCCACCACTATTCCTACCACTATTGCTTTAACTCCTCTCACCTCCTCCTCGTATTTTCCATACTTTATGAAGAGAACTATAATAAAGAATTCTGCCCCTGGGAAGGAAGGAGAGAAGGAGGGAGAGTGCCAGAAAAAGGAGAGAGAGAAAGAAGGGAGATAGGAAGAGAAGGTAGAGGAGTAGGAGGACGGAGAGTGGGGGATAAGGGAGAGAAGGAGAGGAAGAAAAGGAAAGACGAGGGATAGAGTGAGGAGGGAGAGAGCGAGAAGGAAGAGAGGAAGTGAGGGAGGAAGGGAGAGTATGTGTTATCGTAGTTCCTCTCACCAACTAAGACTGATTACCTCACCTTCCACTGTCTTGTGTGTCTACTTCTACAAGGCTGACGTGTCTTGACAGGTGTCTCTGCAGGTGTCTTGACAGGTGTCTCTGCAGGTGTCTTGACAGGTGTTTCTACAGGTGTCTTGACAGGTGTCTCTACAGGTGTCTTGACAGGTGTCTCTACAGGTGTCTTGACAGGTGTTTCTACAGGTGTCTTGACAGGTGTCTCTACAGGTGTCCTGACAGGTGTTTCTACAGGTGTCTTGACAGGTGTCTCTACAGGTGTCTTGACAGGTGTTTCTACAGGTGTCTTGACAGGTGTCTCTACAGGTGTCTTGACAGGTGTTTCTACAGGTGTCTTGACAGGTGTCTCTACAGGTGTCTTGACAGGTTTCTCTACAGGTGTCTTGACAGGTGCTTCTACAGGTGTCTTGACAGGTGTCTCTACAGGTGTCTTGACAGGTGTCTCTACAGGTGTCTTGACAGGTGTTTCTACAGGTGTCTTGACAGGTGTCTCTACAGGTGTCTTGACAGGTGTTTATACAGGTGTCTTGACAGGTGTCTTTACAGGTGTCTTGACAGGTTTCTCTACAGGTGTCTTGACAGGTGCTTCTACAGGTGTCTTGACAGGTGTCTTTACAGGTGTCTTGACAGGTGTTTCTACAGGTGTCTTGACAGGTGTCTCTACAGGTGTCTTGACAGGTGTTTCTACAGGTGTCTTGACAGGTGTTTCTACAGGTGTCTTGACAGGTGTCTCTACAGGTGTCTTGACAGGTGTTTCTACAGGTGTCTTGACAGGTGTCTCTACAGGTGCCTTGACAGGTGTTTCTACAGGTGTCTTGACAGGTGTCTCTACAGGTGTCTTGACAGGTGTTTCTACATGTGTCTTGACAGGTTTCTCTACAGGTGTCTTGACAGGTGTTTCTACAGGTGTCTTGACAGGTGTTTCTACAGGTGTCTTGACAGGTGTTTCTACAGGTGTTTCTACAGGTGTCTTGACAGGTGACATAAGGGAAAATGAGTTAAAGAATACGAAAAATTAATTACTTATGTGACCCCTCTCTTCCCCCTCCCCTCCCCTCCCCCTCTTCCCCTACTCCCTCCCCCTCTTTCCCCTGAGCCTTCAAGCTCCACAGGAGAAATAATCGATCTTCCCCCTCCCCTTCCCTTCTCCTTCCCCCATTGACTTCTTCACTCCCATATCCCTTTTTCTCATCCTCCCTTCCCATAAGACTGGTATCAGTCTTATTATTATTATTGTTAGGAGGGTTAGGAGGAAGGTGGAGGGTAGGGGTATGTGAATTGGGAGGGGGAAAAGGAAGGTCTCTGGCAGGAACATCTCTCACAAACAGTGTGGGTCTTATTTGTAATCCTTGAGGGACGCCACCTGTCGTCCCCCCTCTCTCCCCTACTCTCCTCTTCATGTCGTCTCTCTCTCCCCTACTCTCCCTTACATATCGTCTCTCTCTCCCCTACTCTCCCCTTCATGTCGTCTCTTCCCCTCCCCTCTCCATATAATAATAATAATAATAATAAAAATAATAATAATAATAATAATAATAATAATAATCTTTATTTCTAGCAGTACATGATACAACTTAAACATACCATAGCTGACATCAATGACATACTACTATATAGAAAGCCGCTTGTTATGCTGAGCATTTTCCGTAAATTAGGTTAATTTGTCCCCAGGATGCGACCCACACCAGTCCACTAACACCAGGTACCTAATGCACTACTATTGCGACCCCAGAATGGGCCCCAATGTATATATATAAATTTATAATGTATATTTTCCTTTTTCTTATAATTTTATATTGCTGATATTCTCGATAATAGCTAAATCGTTAATATCTTGCTTTATAACATTATTTGACTTAGCTTTTGCAATAGGTAGGATGTAACATTATATACTGTGCTCATGTTTGTAGTAGCTGCCTTGGAGTTGGCAAACTACCGCTTATGACATTTTGCTTGTTATGTTGCCAGCGTCTAGTTGCTGGGAGGGAGTCACGTGATTCCACCTGAGGTGGGTGGCTGCTGCTCCTTCCTCGAGAGCACTACGCAGCTGGACATCGTTGAGTCAACACCTCTCTCCTGTCTCTGCTTGTTTTCTCGCCATTTAGACTCTGTGTGGTAGAGTATGTATTCGGTGGTGAGACGAAACATACTTCTCAGGACTCTGTGTAACTCTGTTCACAGAGGATAGACTAGACAGTGATTTTCAACGTTTTTATGGGTTGTGTGTCACATTGACACTGAGATAACTCAGGTCTCTAGCTACAGCTCCTGACCTAATTCGATAAGGCATCTGTGCACCGTCACAGTTTGGGATTGTTTATGCTGAACCTAGCTTCAGTAGAAAGGGAGTTTTGTGACTGTTTTGGAGGATCTATGGATGGTCCCCAGTTAGGGTCGATTTTCTATCTCCTGGTTCCTGACGCTGTGTTGCTGTTGCCTGTTATATTGTTGTTCTGCGAATTGGTCATTTTACTGGTCAATCAAGCTGTTCTGATTGTCATTTTGTTAGAGAAGCTAGCTTATGAGAAGTTGTTCAGTCGGACACTGGTTAAGTCGAGTCTTAGAGTTACCTGGAGCTCACTCATACACACTTATATTCTTATTTGCATATATCTGTATTATTGTAATTACTGACATTGTACTTGATGGTACTTCAGAGTCATTTGGATATATGTGCCCTCAGCACAACATTATTGTATATGAGAGCAGTGTAGGAGCTAACTTCCTAATTAACCTCCTAATTCATAAATTAATGAACATCCTGATCATATGTACATTTATTTACTATGAAACTCTAGACACTAACTTTGTTAATAAACATATTAAATCTTATGCTTTGGTTAGTACCCTACCGGTTGTAATCCTCATGGAGACTTTTGAATATATCGGATAACTGGACCAGGATACTGACTTTGTTGCAAAAGCCCAGTAACAGGCTGGATGCTAGAAGGGCTTTCCTTTCTAGTGTTCACTGGAGATGTCTATTACTAATAGATATCGTGTCATTTTGTAACAACGACATACAAAATACTGCGGGGAATCGACAAGGTAGACAGTGACAGGATGTTCCAGAGAGGGAACACAGAAACAAGGGGACACAACTGGAAGCTGAAGACTCAGATGAGTCAAAGGAATGTTAGGAAGCATTTCTTCAGCCACAGAGTAGTCAGGAAGTGGAATAGTCTAGAGAAAGATATAGTGGAGGCAGGAACCATACATAGTTTTAAGACAAGGTATGATAAAGCTCATGGAGCAGGGAGAGCAGAGACCCAGTAGCGGACAGCGAAGAGGTGGGGTCAGGAGCTGAGTATCGACCCCTGCAACCACAATTAGGTGAGTACACATACACACACACACACACACACACACACACACACACATATATATATATATATATATATATATATATATATATATATATATATATATATATATATATATATATATATATATATATATATATATAAAGAGAGAGAAAGAGAAAGAGATTGTTCATGCAATTGCCTGAGTTTCTGCCATGTGCGTGTAAGCCTCCCTCTCCCCTCCCCTCCCCTTCCTCCTTCCCTATCTCTCTCTCTCTCTCTCTCCTCCCTCCCTTGTTGTGTCTCCCCTCCCCTCTTTTTCCCCTCTCCCCGTCTCTACCTTCAGTCTCTCTTATAACTGTTTACTTCCCAGATGTTGTGAGTGAGAGAGAGTCAGGGAGAGAGAGTAAGTGAGGGACGGAGAGTAAGTGAGGGAGAGTGAGGGAGGGAGAGTGAGAGAGGGAGAGTGAGGGAGGGAGGGTGAGTGAGGGAAAGTGAGTGAGAAGAGTGAGTGAGTGAGGGAGGGAGAGTGAGGGGAAATTGAGTGAGAGAGAGTGAGGAAGGGAAAGTGAGTGAGGGAGGGAAAGTGAGGGAGGGAGAGTGAGAGAGGGAGAGGGAGTGAGTGAGGGAAAGTGAGTGAGAGAGAGAGTGAGGGAGGGAAAGTGAGGGAGGGAGAGTGAGAGAGGGAGAGGGAGTGAGTGAGGGAAAGTGAGTGAGAGAGAGAGTGAGGGAGGGAAAGTGAGGGAGAGTGAGTGAGGGAAAGTGAGTGAGGGAGGGAAAGTGAGTGAGAGAGGGTGAGTGAATCCCCCCAGTAGTAGTAGTAGCCTCTCATACCATCTCCAAGCCTTGTACTTAGCAGTAGTAGCCTCTCATACCATCTCCAAGCCTTGTACTTAGCAGTAGTAGCCTCTCATACCATCTCCAAGCCTTGTACTTAGCAGTAGCAGTCTCTCATACCATCTCCAAGCCTTGTACTTAGCAGTAGCAGCCTCTCATACCATCTCCAAGCCTTGTACTTAGCAGTAGCTGCCTCTCATACCATCTCCAATCCTTGTACTTAGCAGTAGTAGCCTCTCATACCATCTCCAAGCCTTGTACTTAGCAGTAGCTGCCTCTCATACCATCTCCAAGCCTTGTACTTAGCAGTAGTAGCCTCTCATACCATCTCAAGCCTGTACTGCAGTAGTAGCCTCTCATACCATCTCCAACCTTGTCTTAGCAGTAGTAGCCTCTCATACCATCTCCAAGCCTTGTCTTAGCAGTAGCAGTCTCTCATACCATCTCCAAGCCTTGTACTTAGCAGTGCAGCCTCTCATACCATCTCCAAGCCTTGTAGCTTAGCAGTAGCAGCCTCTCATACCATCTCAAGCCTTGTACTTAGCAGTAGTAGCCTCTCATACCATCTCCAAGCCTTGTGCTTAGCAGTAGTAGCTCTCATACCATCTCCAAGCCTTGACTTAGCAGTAGCAGCCTCTCATACCATCTCTAAGCCTTGTACTTAGCAGTAGTAGCCTCTCATACCATCTCCAAGCCTTGTACTTAGCAGTAGTAGCCTCTCATACCATCTCCAAGCCTTGTACTTAGCAGTAGTAGCCTCTCATACCATCTCCAAGCCTTGTACTTAGCAGTAGCAGCCTCTCATACCATCTCAAGCCTTGACTTAGCAGTAGCTGCTCTCATACCATCTCAAGCCTTGTATAGCAGTAGTAGCCTCTCATACCATCTCCAAGCCTTGACTGAGCAGTAGCTGCCTCTCATACCATCTCCAAGCCTTGTACTTAGCAGTAGTAGCCTCTCATACCATCTCCAAGCCTTGTACTTAGCAGTAGTAGCCTCTCATACCATCTCCAAGCCTTGTACTTAGCAGTAGTAGCCTCTCATACCATCTCCAAGCCTTGTACTTAGCAGTAGCAGTCTCTCATACCATCTCCAAGCCTTGTACTTAGCAGTAGCAGCCTCTCATACCATCTCCAAGCCTTGTACTTAGCAGTAGCTGCCTCTCATACCATCTCCAAGCCTTGTACTTAGCAGTAGTAGCCTCTCATACCATCTCCAAGCCTTGTACTTAGCAGTAGTAGCCTCTCATACCATCTCCAAGCCTTGTACTTAGCAGTAGCAGCCTCTCATACCATCTCTAAGCCTTGTACTTAGCAGTAGCTCTCTCATACCATCTCCAAGCCTTGTACTTAGCAGTAGCTGCCTCTCATACCATCTCCAAGCCTTGTACTTAGCAGTAGCAGCCTCATACCATCTCCAAGCCTTGTACTTAGCAGTAGCAGCCTCTCATACCATCTCCAAGCCTTGTACTTAGCAGTAGTAGCCTCTCATACCATCTGCAAGCCTTGTACTTAGCAGTAGTAGCCTCTCATACCAT
Source organism: Cherax destructor (assembly GCA_009830355.1). NCBI lineage: Eukaryota > Metazoa > Arthropoda > Malacostraca > Decapoda > Parastacidae > Cherax > Cherax destructor. Next base: position 229,594 of record WNWK01001820.1, on the reverse strand, counting down.
CTCCAAGCCTTGTACTTAGCAGTAGTGCCTCTCATACCATCTCCAAGCCTTGTACTTAGCAGTAGCAGCTCTCATACCATCTCCAAGCCTTGTACTTAGCAGTAGCAGTCTCTCATACCATCTCAAGCCTTGTACTTAGCAGTAGCAGCTCTCATACCATCTCCAAGCCTTGTACTTAGCAGTAGTAGCCTCTCATACCATCTCCAAGCCTTGTACTTAGCAGTAGTAGCCTCTCATACCATCTCCAAGCCTTGTACTTAGCAGTAGCAGCCTCTCATACCATCTCCAAGCCTTGTACTTAGCAGTAGAGCCTCTCATACCATCTCCAAGCCTTGTACTTAGCAGTAGCAGCCTCATACCATCTCCAAGCCTTGTACTTAGCAGTAGTAGCTCTCATACCATCTCCAAGCCTTGTACTTAGCAGTAGCAGCCTCTCATACCATCTCCAAGCCTTGTACTTAGCAGTAGCAGCCTCCATACATCTCCAAGCCTTGTACTTAGCAGTAGTGCCTCTCATACCATCTCCAAGCCTTGTACTTAGCAGTAGCTGCCTCTCATACCATCTCCAAGCCTTGTACTTAGCAGTAGTAGCCTCCATACCATCTCCAAGCCTTGTACTTAGCAGTAGCAGCCTCTCATACCATCTCCAAGCCTTGTACTTAGCAGTAGCTGCCTCTCATACCATCTCCAAGCCTTGTACTTAGCAGTAGTAGCCTCTCATACCATCTCCAAGCCTTGTACTTAGCAGTAGTAGCCTCTCATACCATCTCCAAGCCTTGTACTTAGCAGTAGTAGCCTCTCATACCATCTCCAAGCCTTGTACTTAGCAGTAGCTGCCTCTCATACCATCTCCAAGCCTTGTACTTAGCAGTAGCAGTCTCTCATACCATCTCCAAGCCTTGTACTTAGCAGTAGCAGCCTCTCATACCATCTCCAAGCCTTGTACTTAGCAGTAGTAGCCTCTCATACCATCTCCAAGCCTTGTACTTAGCAGTAGCAGCCTCTCATACCATCTCCAAGCCTTGTACTTAGCAGTAGCAGCCTCTCATACCATCTCCAAGCCTTGTACTTAGCAGTAGCAGCCTCTCATACCATCTCCAAGCCTTGTACTTAGCAGTAGCTGCCTCTCATACCATCTCCAAGCCTTGTACTTAGCAGTAGCTGCCTCTCATACCATCTCCAAGCCTTGTACTTAGCAGTAGCTGCCTCTCATACCATCTCCAAGCCTTGTACTTAGCAGTAGTAGCCTCTCATACCATCTCCAAGCCTTGTACTTAGCAGTAGTAGCCTCTCATACCATCTCCAAGCCTTGTACTTAGCAGTAGCTGCCTGTCCTACACAACATCTAACCAAGCTGATCTGTAGAGCTCTCTCATACTCCAGTAGGATGTGTTCTGAGATTAAGGATGTTTTTATTGGAGATTAAGGATGTGTTCTTATTGGAGATTAAGGATGTGTTCTTATTGGAGATTAAGGATGTGTTCTTGTTGAATTCAAGGATGGTTCAAGGTATCTCCATGTTGTTACTGAGGACTGTACATTGTACATGATGGTGTCTCCATGTTGTTACTGAGGACTGTACATTGTACATGATGGTATCTCCATGTTGTTACTGAGGACTGTACATTGTACATGATGGTGTCTCCATGTTGTTACTGAGGGCTGTACATTGTACATGATGGTGTCTCCATGTTGTTACTGAGGGCTGTACATTGTACATGATGGTGTCTCCATGTTGTTACTGAGGACTGTACATTGTACATGATGGTATCTCCATGTTGTTACTGAGGACTGTACATTGTACATGATGATGTCTCCATGTTGTAACTGAGGACTGTACATTGTACATGATGGTGTCTCCATGTTGTTACTGAGGACTGTACATTGTACATGATGGTGTCTCCATGTTGTTACTGAGGACTGTACATTGTACATGATGGTGTCTCCATGTTGTTACTGAGGACTGTACATTGTACATGATGGTGTCTCCATGTTGTTACTGAGGGTTGTACATTGTACATGATGGTGTCTCCATGTTGTTACTGAGGACTGTACATTGTACATGATGGTATCTCCATGTTGTTACTGAGGACTGTACATTGTACATGATGGTATCTCCATGTTGTTACTGAGGACTGTACATTGTACATGATGGTGTCTCCATGTTGTTACTGAGGACTGTACATTGTACATGATGGTGTCTCCATGTTGTTACTGAGGACTGTACATTGTACATGATGGTGTCTCCATGTTGTTACTGAGGACTGTACATTGTACATGATGGTGTCTCCATGTTGTTACTGAGGACTGTACATTGTACATGATGGTGTCTCCATGTTGTTACTGAGGACTGTACATTGTACAGGTGAGTACAAATAGGTGAGTACACGTACATTTGAGGAGAAAGAGAGAGGAGAGGAGTGTGAGGAGGGGAAATAAAAGAGGAAGGGAATGAAAGAAAGAGTGAGGGGAGTGAGGGGAGTGAGGGGAGTGAGGGGAAAAAAAGTGGAATTGAACTGTGGAGTCTATCGTCTGAGGTAATCTGTGGAGGAGGAGGAAGAGGAGGTGGAGGAGGAATAGGTGGAGGAAGAGGAAGAGAAAGAGGAAGAAGAGGAGGAGAAGGAGGAAGAGGAGGTGGAAACACACTCTCACATACATGCCCCCACACATGCCCACATAACCCCCACACACATGCCCACATACCCCCACACACATACATAGCTTTAAGAAGAGATACGACAAAGCTCTTAGAACAGGGAGAGAGTAGACCTGGTAGCGACCCACAAGGCGGACTAGAGCTGTAACTCGACCCCTTACCTACTAGTTAAAGAGCGAAGCTCAGAAGACAGGGCCTGGTAGGACAGGAAGGGGACAGGAGCTGTAATCGACCCTTAAGTAATTAGGCGAGCTCAGTGACGGGCTGGAAGGAGGGGCCAGGAGCTGTGAATCAACCCCTTACAATAACAACTAGACGTGCGCAGTGACGGGCGGGGAGGGAGGGGCCAGGGCGGCAGAGTCACTTACAAAACAAAAACGTGTCTGAGGGCGTGGAGCGAGCCACTCCCACCCCAACGCCAACCTCAACCACAAACCCCGGCGGTTCAATTAACCCCCAAAATTAAACACCCGACACTAAAAAAAATACTTTGTTATTATTAGTAAAAATTAAAGTGAGCTTAAAATATAGTTGTTATTAATGTGAACTTTGCAGGTGAGTGAGCGTTAAATATGGGTTGAGTTTTGACCAGGTGGTGAGGTGAGCTTTACCAGGTTGGTAGCTTTACCAGGTGGTGAGCTTTACCAGGTGTTAGCTTTACCAGGTGTGAGCTTTACCAGGTGATGAGCTTTACCAGGTGGTGAGCTTTACCAGGTGGTGAGCTTTACCAGGTGGTGAGCTTTACCAGGTGGTGAGCTTTACCAGGTGATGAGCTTTACCAGGTATTGAGCTTTACCAGGTGGTGAGCTTTACCAGGTGATGAGCTTTACCAGGTGGTGAGCTTTACCAGGTGGTGAGCTTTACCAGGTGGTGAGCTTTACCAGGTGATGAGCTTTACCAGGTGGTGAGCTTTACCAGGTAATGAGCTTTACCAGGTTATTAGCTTTACCAGGTTGTGAGCTTTACCAGGTGATGAGCTTTACCAGGTGGTGAGCTTTACCAGGTGGTGAGCTTTAGCAGGTGGTGAGCTTTACCAGGTGGTGAGCTTTACCAGGTGATGAGCTTTACCAGGTGGTGAGCTCTACCAGGTGATGAGCTTTACCAGGTTATTAGCTTTACCAGGTGGTGAGCTTTACCAGGTGGTGAGCTTTACCAGGTTATTAGCTTTACCAGGTGGTGAGCTTTACCAGGTTATTAGCTTTACCAGGTGGTGAGCTTTACCAGGAGGTGAGCTTTACCAGGTGGTGAGCTTTACCAGGTGGTGAGCTTTACCAGGTGATGAGCTTTACCAGGTGGTGAGCTTTACCAGGTGGTGAGCTTTACCAGGTGGTGAGCTTTACCAGGTGGTGAGCTTTACCAGGTGGTGAGCTTTACCAGGTGGTGAGCTTTCTTAGCCAGGTGGTGAGCTTTACCAGGTGGTGAGCTTTACCAGGTGGTGAGCTTTACCAGGTGGTGAGCTTTACCAGGTTATGAGCTTTACCAGGTGGTGAGCTTTACCAGGTGGTGAGCTTTACCAGGTTATTAGCTTTACCAGGTGGTGAGCTTTACAGGTGGTGAGCTTTACCAGGTTAGCTTTACCAGGTGTGAGCTTTACCAGGTTAGCTTACCAGGTGTGAGCTTTCCAGGTGGTGAGCTTTACCAGGTGGTGAGCTTTACCAGGTGGTGAGCTTTACCAGGTGGTGAGCTTTACCAAGTGATGAGCTTTACCAGGTTATTAGCTTTACCAGGTGGTGAGCTTTACCAGGTGGTGAGCTTTACCAGGTGGTGAGCTTTACCAAGTGATGAGCTTTACCAGGTTATTAGCTTTACCAGGTGGTGAGCTTTACCAGGTGGTGAGCTTTACCAGGTGATGAGCTTTTCCAGGTGATGAGCTTTACCAGGTGGTGAGCTTTACCAGGTGATGAGCTTTACCAGGTGGGGAGCTTTACCAGGTGGTGAGCTTTACCAAGTGATGAGCTTTACCAGGTTATTAGCTTTACCAGGTGATGAGCTTTACCAGGTGGTGAGCTTTACCAGGTGGTGATCTTTACCAAGTGATGAGCTTTACCAGGTTATTAGCTTTACCAGGGGGTGAGCTTTACCAGGTGGTGAGCTTTACCAGGTGGTGAGCTTTACCAGGTTATTAGCTTTACCAGGGGGTGAGCTTTACCAGGTGGTGAGCTGTACCAGGTGGTGAGCTTTACCAGGTGATGAGCTTTTCCAGGTGATGAGCTTTACCAGGTGGTGAGCTTTACAAGGTGGTGAGCTTTACCAAGTGATGAGCTTTACCAGGTGGTGAGCTTTACCAGGTGGTGAGCTTTACCAGGTGGTGAGCTTTACCAGGTGATAAGCTTTACCAGGTGGTCTTTATCAGGTGGTGAGCTTTACCAGGTGATCTTTATCAGGTGGTGAGCTTTACCAGGTGGTGAGCTTTACCAGGTTGTGAGTTTTACCAGGTGGTGAGCTTTACCAGGTGGTGAGTTTTACCAGGTGATGAGCTTTACAAGGTGGTGAGCTTTACCAGGTGGTGAGCTTTACCAGGTGGTGAGCTTTACCAGGTGGTGAGCTTTACCAGGTGGTGAGCTTTACCAGGTGGTGAGTTTTACCAGGTGATGAGCTTTACCAGGTGATGAGCTTTACCAGGTGGTGAGCTTTCCCAGGAGAAGAGTTTTCCCCAGGTGATGGTGGTGGTGTAGAGGAGACAGTGCTGTTCCTTGCTTGGTATTATCTCTTAATATGTATTCTGTAAGAGCCTTGCTCTACCAGCTCTTATCTCACTCGAGTCCCAGTCACCTCTCTCTCTCTCTCTCTCTCTCTCTCTCTCTCTCTCTCTCTCTCTCTCTCTCTCTCTCGTCGTAATTCATGATACGTCAGGCGTCTGTTTTTGTGCGTATATACGCAGCAGTCGCCAGGAATTATCTTATAAAGAAATTATTATACCTAAGTTGATAACTACTCCACTGATAACAGAAATTATTATACCTAAGTTGATAACTACTCCAATGATAACAGAAATTATTATACCTAAGTTGATAACTACTCCACTGATAACAGAAATTATTATACCTAAGTTGATAACTACTCCACTGATAACAGAAATTATTATACCTAAGTTGATAACTACTCCAGATACGATATTACAGTTGAAATTATGTACAATTATCCTAAGTTTATAACTACTCCACTGATAACAAATTATTATACCTATGATGATAACTACTCTACTGATAACAGAAATTTTATACCTATGGTGATTACTCCACTGATAACAGAAATTGTTATAACTCTGGTGATAACTGGAGTGTATAGCTAAGACTTAATTATATAGTTTGTAGGTAGCAGCTGGGACAGCTAGGATTAGAAATTTGCTAGGATGGCTCGACTAGACTGGAATAATATTTAGATATATTATGCTTTGTAAACCTAAGTTGTATCTAGATATAGGCTAGTTCAGATCTAGCTTGGTTATGTTAGATCTAGCTGGGTTATGTTAGATCTGGCTTGGTTATGTTAGATCTGGCTAGGTTATGTTAGATCTAGCTAGGTTATGTTAGATCTGGCTAGGTGTCGTGTTGTGTGTCTGTGTTGTGTGTCTGTGTTGTGTGTCTGTGTTGTGTGTCTGTGTTGTGTGTCTGTGTTGTGTGTCTGTGTTGTGTGTCGTGTTGTGTCTGTGTTGTGTGTCTGTGTTGTGTGTCTGTTTGTGTCTGTGTTTCGTGTGGTCGTGTTGTGTCTGTGTTGTGTGTCTGTGTTGTGTGTCTGTGTTGTGTGTCTGTGTGTGTGTCTGTGTTGTGTGTCTGTGTTGTGTGTCTGTGTTGTGTGTCTGTGTTGTGTGTCTGTGTTGTGTGTCTGTGTTGTGTGTCTGTGTTGTGTGTCTGTGTTGTGTGTCTGTGTTGTGTGTCTGTGTTGTGTGTCTGTTGTTGTTGTGTCTGTGTTGTGTGTCTGTGTTGTGTGTCTGTGTTGTGTGTCTGTGTTGTGTGTCTGTGTTGTGTGTCTGTGTTGTGTGTCTGTGTTGTGTCTGGTTGTGTCTGTGTTGTGTGTCGTGTTGTGTGTCGTGTTTGTGTCTGTGTTGTGTGTCTGTGTTGTGTGTCTGTGTTGGTGTCTGTGTTGTGTGTCGTGTTGTGTCGGTTGTGTGTCTGTGTTGGTGTCTGTGTTGTGTGTCTGTGTTGTGTGTCTGTGTTGTGTGTCTGTGTTGTGTGTCTGTGTTGTGTGTCGGTTGTGTGTCTGTGTTGGTGTCTGTGTTGTGTGTCTGTGTTGTGTGTCTGTGTTGTGTGTCTGTGTTGTGTCTGTGTTGTGTGTCGGTTGTGTGTCGTGTTGTGTGTCTGGTTGTGTGTCTGTGTTGTGTGTCTGTGTTGTGTGTCTGTGTTGTGTGTCTGTGTTGTGTGTCTGTGTGTGTGTCTGTTTGTTGTGTGTCTGTGTTGTGTGTCTGTGTTGTGTGTCTGTGTTGTGTGTCTGTGTTGTGTGTCTGTGTTGTGTGTCTGTGTTGTGTGTCTGTGTTGTGTGTCTGTGTTGTGTGTCTGTGTTTGTGTCTGTGTTGTGTGTCTGTGTTTGTGTCTGTGTTGTGTGTCTGTGTTGTGTGTCTGTGTTGTGTGTCTGTGTTTGTGTCTGTGTTTGTGTCTGTGTTGTGTGTCTGTGTTGTTGTCTGTGTTGTGTGTCTGTGTTGTGTGTCTGTGTTGTGTCTGTTTGTGTGTCTGTGTTGTGTCTGTGTTTGTGTCTGTGTTGTGTGTCTGTGTTGTGTTCTGTGTTGTGTGTCTGTGTTGTGTGTTGTGTTGTGTGTCTGTGGTGTCTGTTTTGTTGTGTTTGTGTGTCTGGTTTGTGTCTGTGTTGTGTGTCTGTGTTGTTGTCTGGTTGTGTGTCTGTGTTGTGTGTCTGTGTTTTTGTTGTGTGTCTGTGTTGTTCTGTTTTTGTCTGTGTTGTGTGTTGTGTTGTGTTTGTGTTGTGTGTCTGTGTTGTGTGTGTGTGTTCTGTGTTGTGTGTCTGTGTTGTGTGTCTGTGTGTGTCTGTTGTGTCGTGTTGTGTGTCTGTGTGTGTGTCGGTTGTGTGTCTGTGTGTGTTCTGTGTTTGTCTGTGTTGTGTGTCTGTGTGGGCTGTTGTGTCTGTGTTGTGTGTGTGTTGTGTGTCTGTGTTGTGTGTCTGTGTTGTGTGTGTGTTGTGTCTGTGTGTGTCTGTGTTGTGTGTCTGTGTTGTGTGTCGTTGTTGTCTGTGTTTGTGTCTGTGTTGTGTGTCTGTGTTGTTGTCTGTGTTGTGTTCTGTGTTGTGTGTCTGTGTTGTGTGTTGTGTGTGTGTGTCTGTGTTGTGTGTCTGTGTTGTGTGTCTGTGTTGTGTGTCTGTGTTGTGTGTCTGTGTTGTGTGTCTGTGTTGTGTGTCTGTGTGTGTGTCTTGTGTGTGTCTGTGTTGTGTGTCTGTGTTGTGTGTCTGTGTTGTGTGTCTGTGTTGTGTTCGTGTTGTGTGTCTGTGTTGTGTGTCTGTGTTGTGTGTCTGTGTTGTGTGTCTGTGTTGTGTGTCTGTTGTGTCTGTGTTGTGTGTCTGTGTTGTGTGTCTGTGTTGTGTGTCTGTGTTGGTCTGTGTTGTGTGTCTGTGTTGTGTGTCTGTGTTGTGTGTCTGTGTTGTGTGTCTGTGTTGTGTGTCTGTGTTGTGTGTCTGTGTTGTGTGTCTGTGTTGTGTCTGTGTTGTGTCTGTGTTGTGTGTCTGTGTTGTGTGTCTGTGTTGTGTGTCTGTGTTGTGTGTCTGTGTTGTGTGTCTGTGTTGTGTGTCTGTGTTGTGTGTCTGTGTTGTGTGTCTGTGTTGTGTGTCTGTGTTGTGTGTCTGTGTTGTGTGTCTGTGTTGTGTGTCTGTGTTGTGTGTCTGTGTTGTGTTGTTGTGTCTGTGTTGTGTGTCTGTGTTGTGTGTCTGTGTTGTGTGTCTGTGTTGTGTGTCTGTGTTGTGTGTCTGTGTTGTGTGTCTGTGTTGTGTGTCTGTGTTGTGTGTCGTGTTGTGTGTCTGTGTTGTGTGTCTGTGTTGTGTGTTGTTTGTGTGTCTGTGTGTGTGTCTGTTTGTCTGTGTTGTGTGTCTGTGTTGTGTCTGTGTTGTGTGTCTGTGTTGTGTGTCTGTGTTGTGTCTGTGTTGTGTGTCTGTGTTGTGTGTCTGTGTTGTGTGTCTGTGTTGTGTGTCTGTGTTGTGTGTCTGTGTTGTGTGTCTGTGTTGTGTGTCTGTGTTGTGTGTCTGTGTTGTGTGTCTGTGTTGTGTGTCTGTGTTGTGTGTCTGTGTTGTGTGTCCTGTGTTTGTGTCTGTGTTGTGTCCTCACTAGTCTGTGTTCCTGGTCTGTGTGTCTGTGTTGTGTCTCGTCTTGTCGTGTCTGTGTTCGTGTTGTGTGTCTGTGTGTGTGTCACTGTGTTGTGTGTCTGTGTTGTGTGTCTGCCTGTTTGCATCGCATCTGGTGTGTCCTCACTATCTTATCTCGGTCTGTGTGTCTCTGTATCATTATCAGCATCTGTGTGTCTCGCTTCATTATCGTCGCATCTGGTGTGTCTCACTATCATTGCATCGTCCTGGCGTGTGTCATATCATTGTCGTCAGCATCTGCGTTGTTCTTCTTTCATCCAGCATCTGGGTGTCCTCACTTCATTCCTCAGCATCTGCGGTGTCCTCACTATCATTATCATCCCAGATCCTGCAGTGTCCTCCTATCATTTATCATCCAGCATCCTAGCAGTGTCCTCACTGTCATTTATCCCAGCATCCTAGCAGTGTCCTCACTATCATTATCATCCCAGCATCCTGTAGCGTCCTCCTGTCATTATCATCAGCATCTAGCAGTCGTCCTCCTATCATTATCATCCCAGCTTATCCTAGCTTAGCGTCTCTCTCTATCATTATCATCCAGCATCCTGGCAGCGTCCTCACTATCATTATCGTCCCAGCATCCTAGCAGTGTCCTCACTATCATTATCATCCCAGCATCCTAGCAGTGTCCTCACTATCATTATCATCCCAGCATCCTAGCAGTGTCCTCACTATCATTATCATCCCAGCATCCTAGCAGTGTCCTCACTATCATTATCATCCCAGCATCCTGCTAGCGTCCTCACTATCATTATCATCCCAGCATCCTGCAGCGTCCTCTACTTATCATTATCATCCCACATCATCCTGCAGCGTCCTACGGTCTCACTATCATTACATCCCAGCATCCTAGCAGCGTCACTCACTATCATTATCATCCCAGCATCCTAGCAGTGTCCTCACTATCATTATCATCCCAGCATCCTAGCAGTGTCTCCTATCATTATCATCCCAGCATCCTCCTCACTATCATTATCATCCCAGCATCCTAGCAGTGTCCTCACTTCATTATCATCAGCTCTAGCAGTGTCCTCACTATCATTATCATCCAGATACTAGCGGTCCTCACTATCATTATCATCCCAGCATCCTAGCAGTGTCCTCACTATATTGCATCCTGCAGTGTCCTCACTATCTATATGCATGTCCTCAGCTATTCACTTATCATCCCAGCATCTTAGCAGTGTCCTCACTATCATTATCGTCCCAGCATCCTTAGCAGTGTCCTCACTATCATTATCATCCCAGCATCCTGCAGTGTCCTCACTATCATTATCGTCCCAGCATCCTAGCAGTGTCCTCACTATCATTATCATCCAGCATCTAGCAGTGTCCTCACTATCATTATCATCCCAGCATCCTAGGCAGTGTGTCCTCACTATCATTATCATCCCAGCATCTAGCAGTGTCCTCACTATCATTATCGTCCCAGCATCCTGCAGTGTCCTCACTATCATTATCATCCCAGCATCCTAGCAGTGTCCTCACTATCATTATCATCCCAGCATCCTAGCAGTGTCCTCACTATCATTATCATCCCAGCATCCTAGCAGCGTCCTCACTATCATTATCATCCCAGCATCCTAGCAGTGTCCTCACTATCATTATCATCCCAGCATCCTAGCAGTGTCCTCACTATCATTATCATCCCAGCATCCTAGCAGTGTCCTCACTATCATTATCATCCCAGCATCCTAGCAGCGTCCTCACTATCATTATCTCCAGCATCCTAGCAGTGTCCTCACTATCATTATCATCCCAGTCTAATAGCGTCCTCACTATCATTATCATCCAGCATCTAGGTGTCCTACTATATTATCATCAGATCTCATGTCCTCACTATCATTATCGTCCCAGCATCCTAGCAGTGTCCTCACTATCATTATCATCCCAGCATCCTAACAGCGTCCTCACTATCATTATCATCCCAGCATCCTAGCAGTGTCCTCACTATCATTATCATCCCAGCATCCTAGCAGTGTCCTCACTATCATTATCGTCCCAGCATCCTAGCAGCGTCCTCACTATCATTGTCATCCTAGCAGTGTCCTCACTATTATTATTATCCTAGCAGTTTCCTCACTATTATTATCATCCCAGCATCCTAGCAGTGTCCTCACTATTATTATTATCCTAGCCGTGTCCTCACTATTATTATCATCCCAGCATCCTAGCAGTGTCCTCACTATCATTATCATCCCAGCATCCTAGCAGTGTCCTCACTGTCATTATCATCCCAGCATCCTAGCATGGTCCTCACTATCATTATCATCCCAGCATCCTAGCAGCGTCCTCACTATCATTATCATCCCAGCATCCTAGCAGTGTCCTCACTATCATTATCATCCCAGCATCCTAGCAGTGTCCTCACTATCATTATCATCCCAGCATCCTAGCAGTATCCTCACTATCATTATCATACCCGCATCCTAGCAGTGTCCTCACTATCATTATCATCCCAGCATCCTAGCAGTGTCCTCACTATCATTATCATCCCAGCATCCTAGCAGTGTCCTCACTATCATTGTCATCCCAGCATCCTAGCAGTGTCCTCACTATCATTGTCATCCTAGCAGTGTCCTCACTATTATTATCATCCTAGCAGTATCCTCACTATCATTGTCATCCTAGCAGTGTCCTCACTATTATTATCATCCTAGCAGTGTCCTCACTATCATTATCATCCCAGCATCCTAGCAGTGTCCTCACTATCATTATCATCCCAGCATCCTAGCAGTGTCCTCACTATCATTGTCATCCTAGCAGTGTCCTCACTATTATTATCATCCTAGCAGTGTCCTCACTATCATTATCATCCCAGCATCCTAACAGTGTCCTCACTATCATTATCGTCCCAGCATCCTAGCAGTGTCCTCACTATCATTATCATCCCAGCATCCTAGCAGTGCCCTCACTATCATTGTCATCCTAGCAGTGTCCTCACTATTATTATCATCCTAGCAGTGTCCTCACTATTATTATCATCCTAGCAGTGTCCTCACTATCATTATCATCCAAGCATCCTAGCAGTGTCCTCACTATCATTATCGTCCCAGCATCCTAGCAGTGTCCTCACTATCATTGTCATCCTAGCAGTGTCCTCACTATTATTATCATCCTAGCAGTGTCCTCACTATCATTATCATCCCAGCATCCTAGCAGTGTCCTCACTATCATTATCCTCCCAGCATCCTAGCAGTGTCCTCACTATAATTATCATCCCAGCAATCTAGCAGTGTCCTCACTATCATTATCATCCCAGCATCCTAGCAGTGTCCTCACTATCATTATCCTCCCAGCATCCTAGCAGTGTCCTCACTATCATTACCATCCCAGCATCCTAGCAGTGTCCTCACTATCATTATCATCCCAGCATCCTAGCAGTGTCCTCACTATCATTATCATCCCTGCATCCTAGCAGTGTCCTCACTATCATTATCATCCCAGCATCCTAGCAGTGTCCTCACTATCATTACCATCCCAGCATCCTAGCAGTGTCCTCACTATCATTATCCTCCCAGCATCCTAGCAGTGTCCTCCTCACTATCATTATAATCCCAGCATCCTACCAGTGCCCTCACTATCATTATCATCCCAGCATCCTAGCAGTGTCCTCACTATCATTATCATCCTAGCATCCTAGCAGTGTCCTCACTATCATTACCATCCTAACAGTGTCCTCACTATTATTATCATCCTAGCAGTGTCCTCACTATCATTATCATCCCAGCATCCTAGCAGTGTCCTCACTATCATTATCATCCTAGCATCCTAGCAGTGTCCCCACTATTATTATCATCCTAGCATCCTAGCAGTGTCCTCACTATCATTATCATCCTAACAGTGTCCGCACTATTATTATCATCCTAGCAGTGTCCTCACTATCATTATCATCCCAGCATCCTAGCAGTGTCCCCACTATCATTATCATCCCAGCATCCTAGCAGTGTCCTCACTATCATTATCATCTTAGCAGTGTCCTCACTATCATCATCATCCCAGCAATGTTCTCACTATCATTATCATCCCAGCATCCTAGCAGTGTACTCACTATCATTATCCTCCCAGCATCCTAGCAGTGTCCTCACTATCATTATCATCCTAGCAGTGTCCTCACTATCATCATCATCCTAGCAATGTCCTCACTATCATTATCATCCCAGCATCCTAGCAGTGTACTCACTATCATTATCCTCCCAGCATCCTAGCAGTGTCCTCACTATCATTATCATCACTATTAGTGGTACTAGTATAGAAACAGTTACTAGGTATCACTGTCCCAGAAGATGACCTAATAAACGAAGTGGTAGTACATAACACATCCAGGCGTCGTACAATATACTAGACGTGCACTGTGTCCCCTCTTCCATCCCCAACCCCCCTATCCCTTATACCTACCCCGCATCCCTACTACTTTCCTCTCCACTCCCTCTACCATCCCCCTCCCAGTCTACCTACTCACCCCTACCTAAACTATGGATTTTATGTCACAGTCGTGAATATCCCATAAAATAAAAAGAGGTCGCTAATTATTAAATACAGCTCCATGTTTCTCTTCTCTCCCAACGTAGAGAATATCGCTGAATATTTTTTTTGGGGGAGGGAGGGAGGGAGTTGGCAATATTGGCGATATTTCCTCTTACTAAAAGCTTGAGACTGTTATTTTCACTTATATTATCACCGAAGGAAAGAAATAATCAGCATAGACAGGAGTGGGAAGATAATGTTGCAGTGTACTAACAGACAGGAGGTGTCATGCTAGTGGGAAGAGTGTTGCAGTGTACTAACAGACAGGAGGTGTCATGCTAGTGGGAAGAGTGTTGCAGTGTACTAACAGACAGAAGGTGTCAAGCTAGTGGGAAGATAGTGTTGCAGTGTACTAACAGACAGGAGGTGTCATGCTAGTGGGAAGAGTGTTGCAGTGTACTAACAGACAGGAGGTGTCAAGCTAGTGGGAAGATAGTGTTGCAGTGTACTAACAGACAGGAGGTGTCATGCTAGTGGGAAGATAGTGTTGCAGTGTACTAACAGACAGGAGGTGTCATGCTAGTGGGAAGATAGTGTTGCAGTGTACAAACAGACAGAAGGTGTCATGCTAGTGGGAAGATAGTGTTGCAGTGTACTAACAGACATGAGGTGTCATGCTAGTGGGAAGATAGTGTTGCAGTGTACTAACAGACATGAGGTGTCATGCTAGTGGGAAGAGTGTCGCAGTGTACTAACAGACAGGAGGTGTCATGCTAGTGGGAAGATAGTGTTGCAGTGTACTAACAGACAGGAGGTGTCATGCTAGTGGGAAGAGTGTTGCAGTGTACCAACAGACAGGTGTCATGCTAGTAGGAAGATAGTGTTGCAGTGTACTAACAGACAGGTGTCATGCTAGTGGGAAGATAGTGTTGCAGTGTACTAACAAACAGGAGGTGTCATGCTAGTGGGAAGATAGTGTTGCAGTGTACTAACAGACAGGAGGTGTCATGCTAGTGGGAAGATAGTGTTGAGGTGTACTAACAGACAGGAGGTGTCATGCTAGTGGGAAGATAATGTTGCAGTGTACTAACAGACAGGAGGTGTCATGCTAGTGGGAAGATAGTGTTGCGGTGTACTAACAGACAGGAGGTGTCATGCTAGTGGGGAGATAGTGTTGCAGTGTACTAACAGACAGGAGGTGTCATGCTAGTGTGAAGATAGTGTTGAGGTGTACTAACAGACAGGAGGTGTCATGCTAGTGGGGAGATAGTGTTGCAGTGTACTAACAGACAGGTGTCATGCTAGTGGGAAGATAGTGTTGAGGTGTACTAACAGACAGGAGGTGTCATGCTAGTGGGAAGATAGTGTTGAGGTGTACTAACAGACAGGAGGTGTCATGCTAGTGGGAAGATAGTGTTGCAGTGTACTAACAGACAGGAGGTGTCATGCTAGTGGGAAGATAGTGTTGCAGTGTACTAACAGACAGGAGGTGTCATGCTAGTGGGAAGATAATGTTGCAGTGTACTAACAGACAGGAGGTGTCATGCTAGTGGGAAGATAGTGTTGCGGTGTACTAACAGACAGGAGGTGTCATGCTAGTGGGGAGATAGTGTTGCAGTGTACTAACAGACAGGTGTCATGCTAGTGGGAAGATAGTGTTGAGGTGTACTAACAGACAGGAGGTGTCATGCTAGTGGGAAGATAGTGTTGCAGTGTACTAACAGACAGGAGGTGTCATGCTAGTGGGAAGATAGTATTGCAGTGTACTAACAGACAGGAGGTGTCATGCTAGTGGGAAGATAGTGTTGCAGTGTACTAACAGACAGGTGTCATGCTAGTGGGAAGATAGTGTTGCAGTGTACTAGCAGACAGGTGTCATGCTAGTGGGAAGATAGTGTTGCAGTGTACTAACAGACAGGAGGTGTCATGCTAGTAGGAAGATAGTGTTGCAGTGTACTAACAGACAGGTGTCATGCTAGTGGGAAGATAGTGTTGCGGTGTACTAACAGACAGGAGGTGTCATGCTAGTGGGAAGATAGTGTTGCAGTGTACTAACAGACAGGAGGTGTCATGCTAGTGGGAAGATAGTGTTGCGGTGTACTAACAGACAGGAGGTGTCATGCTAGTGGGAAGATAGTGTTGCAGTGTACTAACAGACAGAAGGTGTCATGCTAGTGGGAAGAGTGTCGCAGTGTACTAACAGACAGGAGGTGTCATGCTAGTGGGAAGATAGTGTTGCAGTGTACTAACAGACAGGAGGTGTCATGCTAGTGGGAAGATAGTGTTGCAGTGTACTAACAGACAGGAGGTGTCATGCTAGTGGGAAGATAGTGTTGCAGTGTACTAACAGCGGGGCAGTTTATGGCGCGCTGTTACTCTTGCGTCCACCAGATCACCACCAGTCTTAACATAATCAATCACATATGGATTAATTTAATAGTGATTAGACGACGTTAATGACTTCTTGCTTTGAAATGTAGTAATTAATTAGCCCTGATGTAGGAGTCCTGATGTAGGAGTGATGGAGAGTGAGGGAGGGAGGGTTTGGGGGGGGGTAAGAGAAGAGTGCCGAGGCTCCGGCAGCATTTTTCGCGGGAAGGAAAAAAAAACAAAAACAAAAAGACAGCGCTGCCAGCCGCTCCAGAGCGCCGGGAAACTAGCAAATGGATTTTGTTACCTGGGTTATATTTTTTTCCCTGGCTGTTGTTGTTGTTATATTTTTATCCTTGGCTGTTGTTGTTGTTGTTATATTTTTATCCTTGGCTGTTGTTATATTTTTATTCTTGGCTGTTGTTGTTGTTATATTTTTATCCTTGGCTGTTGTTGTTGTTATATTTTTATCCTTGGCTGTTGTTGTTGTTGTTGTTGTTATATTTTTATTCTTGGCTGTTGTTGTTGTATTATTTTTATTTTTGGCTGTTGTTGTTATATTTTTATTCTTGGCTGTTGTTGTTATATTTTTATTGGCTGTTGTTTTTATCTTTTTATTTATTGTTTTTACCCTTGGCTGTTAAAATAGCTACAATAGTATTACCTAACACACTATTATATATATATATATATATATATATATATATATATATATATATATATATATATATATATATATATATATATATATATATATATATATATTATATAGAAGCTTTTCCTTCTTTGTTTTCATTTAGTAACTACTAGAGGACGGGTTACTACTAGCTTCTAGCTCCTGGTACGTCAATGGTCTCTCACGACACTCATGACTTACGGAGGAAGGATTCTTCTCCACCTCTCTATGTAGGGCATACATACATGTATATAAATACATGTATCGGGGTATGGCGGATACATAGGAATATACAACAACAACAAAAATGTTATTTGGCTTCAGTTATGGCGTGTGTGTGTGTACTCACCTAGTTGTACTCACCTAGTTGTGGTTGCAGGGGTCGAGACATAGCTCCTGGCCCCGCCTCTTCACTGTGTGTGCGTGTGTGTGTGTGTGTGTGTGTGTGTGTGTGTGTATGTGTGTATGTGTGTGTGTGTGTGTTGTGTTTGTGTGTGTGTGTGTGTGTGTGTGTGTGTGTGTTTTGTGTGTGTGTTGTGTGTGTGTGTGTTGTGTGTGTGTGTGTGTGTGTTGTGTGTGTGTGTGTGTGTTGTGTTTGTGTGTGTGTGTGTGTGTGTGTGTGTGTTGTGTGTGTGTGTGTGTGTGTGTGTGTGTGTGTGTGTGTGTGTGTGTGTGTGTGTGTTTTGTGTGTGTGTGTGTGTGTGTGTGTGTGTGTGTGTGTGTGTGTGTGTGTGTGTGTGTGTGTGTGTGTGTTGTGTGTGTGTGTGTGTGTGTGTGTGTGTGTGTGTGTGTGTGTGTGTGTGTGTGTGTGTGTGTGTGTGTGTGTGTGTGTGTGTGTGTGTGTGTGTGTGTGTGTGTGTGTCTATGTGTGTGTGTGTGTGTCAGTTCGGCTAAGTTCATCTAAATCTTTCACTTATGTTCACTTTTGTTCACTTGTGTTCACTTGTGTTTACTTCGTGGTTCACCTGGGTTGTTGTCCTTACTTCGGGGGCCCTCATTTAGGCTTGTTGGATCGCCAGGTTCAGTTATTCTCACTCCCGGGCCCCTGCTTAACACGCACACACACCAAGAAAGGAGTGGAATAATGTATAATAACCAGCACTGTTTCAGGGAAGGGAAATCCTGCATCACAAACTTACTGGAGTTCTATGACAAGGTGACGCCAGACAGGAGAGACAGAGGGATGGGTAGACTGCATCTTCTTGGACTGTAGGAAGGCTTTCGACACAGTACCACACAAGAAACTGTAAGGAAAGATAAAGAAGCAGGCAGGAATAGGAGGGAAAGTACTGCAGTGGATCAGGGAATACCTGAAGGAAGGAAATAACGTGTTGGTACAAGATGAGGTGTCAGAGTGGGTGCATGTGTCGAGTGGGGTTCCACAAGGGTCAGTCCTAGGTCCAGTGCTGTTGTGTATATGAATGACATGACTGAAGAAATAGACTCAGAAGTGTCCCTGTTAGCAGACGCTGTGAAGCTGAGCAGAATACAAGGGGATGAGGATCAGACAGGACTACAAGGGGATCTGGACAGGCTACAAGCCTGATCCAGCAACTGGCTGCTGGAATTTAACCCCACCAAGTGCAAAGTCATGAAGCTTGGGGAAGGACAAAGAAGACCGTAGACGGAGTACAGCCTAAGAGATCAGAGGACACATATGGCAACTCTCTTACGCCAGGTTTACCTTATATGTGGCAACACCTGTCTGCAACTTCTTGTAAGGAATACCTTGATGTTTCTTAGTTATTGTTCAGATATTACACCTATGTGTTGCTTGTTGCTGTTGTTGTTACTGC
The DNA here is from genome assembly GCA_009830355.1 of Cherax destructor. Lineage (NCBI taxonomy): Eukaryota > Metazoa > Arthropoda > Malacostraca > Decapoda > Parastacidae > Cherax > Cherax destructor. Next base: position 211,332 of record WNWK01001820.1, on the reverse strand, counting down.
TTCTTCTTCTTCTTCTTCTTTGGTTATTGAGGTTTAAAGTCTATCTACTACATGAGGATCATTAAGATAGGTTAATTGGTTAATGGAGTTTAGAGTATATATGTATGTATATATATATATATATATATATATATATATATATATATATATATATATATATATATATGTATATATATATATATATATATATATATATATATATATATATATATATATATATATATATATATATATATATATATACATATATATATCATTCTTGCATGGGCTTTAAAGTTGGTGTTCACGAAGGCATCCAATGCCCGAAAATCGACTGGCAATACCACCCTTGTAGCCACGGCAGAAGGTGAAATGATGGAAATACCTCCTCGACCCCTGCGCCACCATACGCCTCTCCTGCGCCACCATACGCCTCTCCTGCGCCACCATACGCCTCTCCTGCGCCACCATACGCCTCTCCTGCGCCACCATACGCCTCTCCTGCGCCACCATACGCCTCTCCTGCGCCACCATACGCCTCTCCTGCGCCACCATACGCCTCCTGCGCCACCATACGCCTCTCCTGCCACCATACGCCTCCTGCGCCACCATACGCCTCTCCTGCGCCCCCTACCTCCACTACGCCTCTCCTGCGCCACCATACGCCCTCCTGCGCCACCATATTACGCCAAGTGGGAACAAAAATTTACCAAAAATGGTTTACAGAGAGAGAGAGAGGAGAGAGGAGAGGAGAGGGGAGAGGAAGAGAGAGGAGACAAGGGGAGGAGGAAGAGGGAGGAGAAGAGGGTGAGGAGAGAGGGAGGAGAGACGGGAAGGGAGAGAGGGAAGGAGAGAGGAAGAGAAAAAGGGGGGTTATATAGGTGGTCTGTTAAATCAGGTGGACAGTGAGAGTAGCGTTGTGATCAGCTGTTGAGAGTCACCTGTTGTGATCAGCTGTTGGATCACTTAGGTGATCGTGTGGAGTACCTGTGGACAGCTGAAGTCCCTCTGTGACCTTAGTCACCGCTGACAGCCTTGGATATTGTGACTCATGTGACCTCATGTGCACCTATTGTGACCTCATTGGACCATATTGTGCACTTATCATTGTGACTCACTGTGATCATTTGTGCACTCTTTGGTCACCTTTGTGACCTCACTTGTGACCTCATGTTGAGGACTCATATTGTGACTCATTATTGTGACCATTGCAAGTGTGACAACCATGTTTGACAAATCATGTGACTAAGTCATAAGTGAAGAAGGCAAGGATGTGACTCATATGACAGCCCTTTGGACACACATATTGTGACTTTACAATCTCAGGACAGGTACCATATTGTGTCAGTGACCATATGTTGACGGACTCATATTGTGACCCATATTGTGATCATATTGTGTACCTCAGTGATTGTGAGCATGCTCATAGCCTTTGTGACCTCATATTGTGTACATTTGTGCTAACCTGACTATATTGATTTAGTGTATATTGTGACCTCATATGTGACTTGTGTCACTCATTTGGTCATTTGTGCACCTGAATTGTGTTCAATTGTGACCTCATATTGTGTCAATAGCTCATATGTGATTGTGCACCTCATTTGTGTCAGTGCCATATTGTGCACCTCATATTTGTGACTATATTGTCAGTCACATGCTCATATTGTGACCTAAGTATCATATTGTGCACTCATGACTATTGTGACCTCATATTGTGACTCATATTGTGTACCTCATATTGTGACCTCATATTGTGTCACCTCATATTGTGCACCTCATATTGTGTACCTCAATGTGACATATTGTGTACCTCATATTGTGTACTAAACCTATATATATGTGCACCTCATATTGTGTACCTCATTGTGTACCTCATTGTGCACCTCATATTGTGTACCTCATATTGTGTACCTCATATTGTGTACCTCATATTGTGTACCTCATATTGTGCACCTCATATTGTGTACCTCATATTGTGCACCTCATATTGTGTACCTCATATTGTGTACCTCATATTGTGCACCTCATATTGTGTACCTCATATTGTGCACCTCATATTGTGACTCATATTGTCACTCATATTGTGCACCTCATATTGTGTACCTCATATTGTGCACCTCATATTGTGTACCTCATATTGTGTACCTCATATTGTGCACCTCATATTGTGTACCTCATATTGTGCACCTCATATTGTGTACCTCATATTGTGTACCTCATATTGTGTACCTCATATTGTGCACCTCATATTGTGCACCTCATATTGTGTACCTCATATCCATCCTGTGGATAGTAGTGGCTAGTTTATTGTGTACCTCATATCCATCCTGTGGATAGTAGTGGCTAGTTTATTGTGTACCTCATATCCATCCTGTGGATGGTATTGGTTAGTTTACTGTGTACCTCATATCCATCCTGTGGATAGTAGTGGCTAGTTTATTGTGTACCTCATATCCATCCTGTGGATGGTAGTGGCTAGTTTACTGTGTACCTCATATCCATCCTGTGGATGGTAGTGGCTAGTTTATTGTGTACCTCATATCCATCCTGTGGATGGTAGTGGCTAGTTTACTGTGTACCTCATATCCATCCTGTGGATAGTAGTGGCTAGTTTATTGTGTACCTCATATCCATCCTGTGGATGGTAGTGGCTAGTTTACTGTGTACTCTCATATCCATCCTGTGGATGGTAGTGGCTAGTTTATTGTGTACTCATATCCATCCTGTGGATGGTAGTGGCTAGTTTATTGTGTACCTCATATCCATCCTGTGGATGGTAGTGGCTAGTTTACTGTGTACCTCATAACCATCCTGTGGATAGTAGTGGCTAGTTTACTGTGTACCTCCTATCCATCCTGTGGATGGTAGTGGCTAGTTTACTGTGTACCTTATATCCATCCTGTGGATGGTAGTGGCTAGTTTATTGTGTACCTCATATCCATCCTGTGGATAGTAGAGGCTAGTTTATTGTGTACTCATATCCATCCTGTGGATGGTAGTGGCTAGTTTATTGTGTACTCATATCCATCCTGTGGATGGTAGTGGCTAGTTTACTGTGTACTCATATCCATCCTGTGGATAGTAGTGGCTAGTTTATTGTGTACTCATATCCATCCTGTGGATGGTAGTGGCTAGTTTATTGTGTTCTCATATCCATCCTGTGGATGGTAGTGGCTAGTTTATTGTGTACTCATATCCATCCTGTGGATGGTAGTGGCTAGTTTATTGTGTACCTCATATCCATCCTGTGGATAGTAGTGGCTAGTTTATTGTGTACTCTCATATCCATCCTGTGGATGGTAGTGGCTAGTTTACTGTGTACTCATATCCATCCTGTGGATGGTAGTGGCTAGTTTACTGTGTACCTCATATCCATCCTGTGGATAGTAGTGGCTAGATTATTGTGTACCTCATATCCATCCTGTGGATGGTAGTGGCTAGTTTATTGTGTACCTCATATCCATCCTGTGGATGGTAGTGGCTAGTTTATTGTGTACCTCATATCCATCCTGTGGATGGTAGTGGCTAGTTTATTGTGTACCTCATATCCATCCTGTGGATGGTAGTGGCTAGTTTATTGTGTACCTCATATCCATCCTGTGGATAGTAGTGACTAGTTTATTGTGCACCTCATATCCATCCTGTGGATGGTAGTGACTAGTTTATTGTGCACCTCATATCCATCCTGTGGATAGTAGTGGCTAGTTTATTGTGTACCTCATATCCATCCTGTGGATGGTAGTGCAAGAGAATGTGGATACACAGTAGACCTAGGAACTAGGCCCATCATAGTTCCCGGTACATGACACTAAAGGCAGACTTAGATCATCTGTGTTGTGTGGCTAGGTTGGTAGCGCACTCAGCTCACACATTGAGTATCCGTGGTTCGATCCCCGGTACGGGTGGGAACACTGAGGACGTGTTTTCTTAGGACACCTGCTGTCCATGTTCACCTAGCAGGAAGTAGGTACCTGGGTGTTAATGGACTGGTGTGGGTGGCATCCTGGGGACATAACCAGGGACTTTCTATATAGTATGTTTCATTGATGTAAGCTATGGTCTGTATAAGTTGTATCATATGCTTGTAGAAATAAAGATTATTATCATTACGTGTTGATGAGCATTAGATCTCTCTACATGTGATCTGATCCTTCACCATCGTTTACATTTTGTCAATATGTGTTGTGGGTCGTTGTTTACACTCACAATATTGTGTTACATGTGTGATGACAGTTTGAGTTACCCTGGAAGAACACAAAGGCACAACACCGTGACAGCAACAACACACAAATAACGCGCATATAGGGAGAGAAACTTGTCACGACGTTTCGGTCCGAATTGGGTTATTGACAAGTCCCACTAGCACACGAAGGTGAGGGAGTCAGTATATATAGGAGAGGGGGACAGGGACGGGACACAGAGAGGAAGAACGATGTGGAGTAGTGGCAAAGGTAATGCTGGTAGTTGTGGTAGTGGTAGTAGTAACTAGGGGAGCTGTAGTAGTGGTAGAGTAGTAGTGCTAATAGTAGTAGTAGTAGTTGTAACACCACCTACCACCTTGTGAAGGTCACTTCAGGAACTTGTAACACCACCTACCACCTTGTGAAGGTCACTTCAGGAACTTGTAACACCACCTACCACCTTGTGAAGGTCACTTCAGGAACTTGTAACACCATCTACAACCTTGTGAAGGTCACTTCAGGAACTTGTAACACCTACCACCTTGTTAAGGTCACTTCAGGAACTTGTAACACCACCTACCACCTTGTAAAGGTCCCTTCAGGAACTTGTAACACTATCTACCACCTTGTGAAGGTCACTTCAGGAACTTGTAACACCATTTATCATCTTGTTAAGGTCACTTCAGGAACTTGTAACACCACCTACCACCTTGTGAAGGTCACTTCAGGAACTTGTAACACTATCTACCACCTTGTGAAGGTCACTTCAGGAACTTGTAACACCATCTACCACCTTGTGAAGGTCACTTCAGGAACTTGTAACACCATTTATCATCTTGTTAAGGTCACTTCAGGAACTTGTAACACCACCTACCACCTTGTTAAGGTCACTTCAGGAACTTGTAACACCATATATCATCTTGTTAAGGTCACTTCAGGAACTTGTAACACCATCTACAATCTTGTGAAGGTCACTTCAGGAACTTGTAACACCATCTATCATCTTGTTAAGGTCACTTCAGGAACTTGTAACACCACTTACCACCTTGTTAAGGTCACTTCAGGAACTTGTACCACCATCTATCATCTTCTTAAGGTCACTTCAGGAACTTGTAACACCACCTACCACCTTGTGAAGGTCACTTCAGGAACTTGTAACACTATCTATCATCTTGTTAAGGTCACTTCAAGAACTTGTAACACCATCTACAACCTTGTGAAGGTCACTTCAGGAACTTGTAACACCTACCACCTTGTTAAGGTCACTTCAGGAACTTGTAACACCACCTACCACCTTGTAAAGGTCCCTTCAGGAACTTGTAACACTATCTACCACCTTGTGAAGGTCACTTCAGGAACTTGTAACACCATCTACCACCTTGTGAAGGTCACTTCAGGAACTTGTAACACCATCTACCACCTTGTTAAGGTCACTTCAGGAACTTGTAACACCATCTATCATCTTGTTAAGGTCACTTCAGGAACTTGTAACACCATCTATCATCTTGTTAAGGTCACTTCAGGAACTTGTAACACCACCTACCACCTTGTTAAGGTCAAGTTTAATCACTGGACAAACCTCTGCTCTTGTTTGGCATGACTAAAAAAACTGTCCTCCATAAAGGGAAGAGCCAAACAGACATTTTTCGTGGTGGGTGAGACAAGACACAGTCTGCAAGAGTAGTGTGTTCATTACCAGGGCGGCGCCTCACACAAGTGTTAATTATGGTGCCCATTCTGGATCGTTCATCCTGCCTGCCTTCCTTACCCTGCCTTCCTTACCCTTCATTCCTTACCCTGACTTCCTTACCTTGCCTTCCTTACCTTGCCTTCCTTACCCTTCCTTACCCTGCCTTCCTTATCCTGCCTTCCTTACCCTGACTTCCTTACCCTGACTTCCTTACCCTGACTTCCTTACCTTGCCTTCTTTACCTTGCCTTCCTTACCTTGCCTTCTCTTCCCTTTCCTTACTCCTGCCTTCCTTACCCTTCCTTACTCCTGCCTTCCCTTCACCCCTTCCTTTCTCCTGCCTTCCTTCATCTCCTGACTTCCTTCTTACCTTGCCTTCCTTACTCTGCCTTCCTTACTCTGCCTTCCTTACTCTGCCTTCCTCTTCCACCCTGCCTTCCTTACTCCTGCTTTCCTTACTCCTTCCCTCTTCCTTAATCCTGCCTTCCTTACCTTCCTTTGCCTTCCTTACCTCCTGCCTTCCTTACCTTGCCTTACCTTTCTTCCTTACTCCTTCCTTACCCTTCCTTCCTTACTCTTCTACTTCTTCTTACTCTTGCCTTCCTTACCTTGCCTTCTCTTACCTTCCTTCCTTACCCTTCCTTCCTTATCTTTCCTTCCTTACCCTTCCTTCCTTACCCTGCCTTCCTTACCTTGCCTTCCTTACCCTTCCTTCCTTACCTGCCTTCCTTACCTTGCCTTCCTTACCCTGCCTTCCTTACCCTTCCTTCCTTACCCTGCCTTCCTTACCTTGTCTTCCTTATCCTGCCTTCCTTACCCTTCCTTCCTTACCCTGCCTTCCTTACCTTGCCTTCCTTATCCTGTCTTCCCACCCTTCCTTCTTACCCTGCCTTCCTTACCCTTCCTGCCTTCCTTACTTGTTCCTTCCTTTCCTTACTTGTTTTCTCTATTTTGTTTTCATTTTGCTTTCTATTTTGTTTTCTTCTTTTGTTTTCTATTTTGTTCTTCTCTTATTCGTTTTCTTCTGTTTTCTCTTTATCCTGTTTTCATTTGCTCTTTCTCTGTTTTTCTTATTTTGTTTTCTTATTTTGTTTTTCTATTTTGTTTTCCTTTTACTTGTCTTCATTTTGTCTTTCTTACTTTGCTTTCTTATTTTGCCTTTCTTCTTATTTTGTTTTCTACTTTTGTTTTCTTCATTTTGTTTTCTCATTTTGTTTTCTTATTTGTTTTCATTTTGTCTTTCTATTTTGTTTTCTTCTTCTATTTTGTTTTCTTATTTTGTTTTCTATTTTGTTTTTCTTTATTTCCTTTTTCTATTTTTTTTCTTTATTTTGTTTTCTTATTTTGTTTTCTATTTTGTTTTCTATTTTGTTTTCTTATCTCTGTTTTCCTTATTCTTGCTTTTCTATTTTGTTTTCTTATTTGTTTTTTACTTTGTTTTTCTTACTTTTGTTTTCTATTTTGTTTTTCTTTATTCTTTCCTGTTTTTCTTATTTTGTTTTCTATTTTGTTTTCTATTCTTGTTTTCTTATTTTGTTTTCCTATTGTTTTCCTTATCCTGCCTTCCTTACTCCTGCCTTTCCTTACTCTTGCCTTCCTTACCCTGCCTTCCTTACTCCTGCCTTCCTTATCCTGCCTTCTCTTACTTCCTGCCTTCTTCTTACCTTGCCTTCCTTCCTTCTCTTCTACTCCTGCCTTTCCTTACTCCTGCCTTTCCTTATCCTGCCTTCCTTATCCTGCCTTCCTTACCTTGCTCTTCCTTATCCTGCCTTCCTTACCTTGCCTTCCTTATCCTGCCTTTCCTTACCCTGCCTTTCCTTACCTTGCCTTCCTACTCTGTTTCTTACTCTTGCTTCTCTTTGCTGTTTTCTTATTTTGCTTTCTATTTTGTTCTTCTCTTTTCTTCTTCTTATTTTGTTTTCTTATTTGTTTTCTCATTTTGTCTTTCTATTTTGTCTTCTTATTTGTTTCTATTTGTTTCCTATTTTCCTTCTTACTTTGTTTTCTACTTTGCTTTTACTTCTTCCTTTCCTTTGTCTTTCTTACTTGTCTTCTTACTTTGCTTTCTTACTTTTGCTTTTCATTTTGTCTTCTTATTTTGCTTCTTATTTGTTTTCTTACTTGTCTTCTACTTTGTTCTTTGTTTCATTTTGTTTTCTATTTTGCTTTCTCTATTTGTTTCTTACTCTCTGTCTCACTTTTTCCATTTTGTCTTTCCCTTATTTGCCTTTCTTATTTTGTTCTTTCTTATTTGCTCTTCTTATTGCTTCTATTTTGTTTTCCTTATTTTGTTTTCTATTTTGTTCCTTACTTGTTTTTATTTTGTTTTCTTATTTGACTTCCCTTATTTCCTGTTTCTGCCTTCCTTCCTGCCTTTCTTACTTTGTTCTTCTCTATTTGTTCTTCCTTTTGTTTTCTTATTTGTTTTCTTATTTGTTTCTTACCTGCTTTCCTCATTTGTTTTTCTTACTTTTGTCTTCTCATTTTGTTTTCCCTTTTACTTGTTTTCCTTACTTGTTCCTTATTTTTCTCTTACCTTGTCTTCCTTACTTTGTTTCCTATTTGTCTTCCTTGTCCTTCCTTTTTGCCTTCCATTACCTTGTCTTCCTTACTTTGCCTTCCTTACTCTGCTTCCTTACCTTTGCCTTCCTTACCTTTGTCTTCTTACCTTGCCTTCCTTACCTTGTCTTCCTTCCCTTGCTTTCCTTATCCTTTGTCTTCCTTACTTCCTTGTCTTCCTTACCTTGTCTTCCTTACTTGTCTTCCTTCTGCTTTCATTTCTTTTACCTTGTCTTCTCTTTTGTTTTCCTTATTTTGTTTTCTATTCTGTTTTTCCTTACCTTTTGTTTTCCTTACTTGTCTTTCTTACTTTGTCTTTCCTATCTTTTCTCTTCTTATTTTTTCTGTTCTCTTACTTGCCTTCCTTTACTCTTGTCTTCCTTACTTTTGTCTTCCTTACTTCTTTTCCTTACTCCTGTTTCCTTCCTTACTTGTTTTCCTTACTTTGCCTTCCTTACTCTTTCTCTCTTTCTCATTTGCTTCTTACTTTGTCTTCTTACTTCTTTCTTTCCTTACTCCTGCTTTTTCCCTTTACCTTGTTTTCCCTTACCTTGTTTTCCTTTACCTTGCCTTCCTTACCTTCCCTTCCTTACCGTGCCTTCCTTACCTGCCTTCCTTACCTTGCCTTCCTACTTGCCTTCCTACCCTGCCTTCCATTTTTTCCCTTTTCCCCACTTTGCCTTCTACCCTCCCTTTCCCCACCCCCGCTTCCTTACCTTGCTTCCCCCTTGTTTTTTAACCTGCCTTCCTTACCTTGCCTCCCTTCCCTTTGCCTTCCTTACCTTGTCTTCCTTACCCTCCCTTTCCCTTTTACCTTGCCTTCCCCACTTGCCTTCATCTTGTCTTCTTACCTTGCCTTCCTTACCTTGCCTTTCTTCCCTTTGTCTTCCTTACCTTGTCTTCCTTACTCCTGCCTTCCTTACCTTCCCTTTCCCTTATTTGTTTTCCCTTTACTTTCCCTTTCATTTTGTTTTTCTTTTTTTTTTTGTTTCTTATTTTGTTTTCTACCTTGCTTTTTTTTCTTGTTTTTTTGGTTTTCTTATTTTGTTTTTTTCTTATTTTGTTTTCTATTTTGTTTTCTTATTTTGTTTTTCATTTAGTTTTTTTATTTTGTTTTTATTTTGTTTTTTATTCTGTTTTCTACTTCCTTTTTTGTTTTTTTATTTTGTTTTTTATTTTTTTTTTCTTATTTGCTTCTTATTTTGTTTTTCTTATTTTTTTTCTTTTTTTTTCTTTACTTGTTTTTATTTTGTTTTCTTATTTTGTTTTTCTATTTTTTTTTCCCATTTTGTTTCTCATTTTGTTTTCTTTATTCTTGTTTCTTACTTTTGCTCTTTCATTTTATTTCTATTTTGTTTTCTATTGCTCTTCTTATTCTGTTTTCTTTTTTTGTCTTCTCATCTTTTTTTCCCTTATTCCTGTTTTTCCTGTTTTCCTTTCTGTTTTCTTGTTTTCCTTATTTTGTTTTCTATTTTGTTTTCTTATTTGTTTTCTTATTTTGTTTTCTTATTTGTTTTCTATTTTGTTTTCTTGTTTTGCTTCCTTACCTTGCCTTTCCTTATCTTGTCTTCTTACCTTGCTTCCTTACCTGCCTTCTCATCTTGCCTTCCCTTACCTTGCCTTCCCTTTTACCTTGCCTTCCTTACCCTGTCTTCCTTACTTCCTTCCTTACCTTTTGTTCTTCTCTACTTTGTCTTCATTTTGTTTTCCTATTTTGTTTTTGCTCTTCCTGTTTTTCCTTATTGCTTCTTTCATTTTGCTTCCTTTTCTTTACTTCTTTTCTTCTATTTTGCTTCTTACTCCTGTCTTTCCTATCCTGCCTTCCTACTCTGCTTCCTTACTTGCCTTCTACTCCTGCTTTCCTTACCCTGCCTTCCTACTTTTGCCTTCCTTACCTTGCCTTTTCCTTACTTACCTTCCTTACCTTGTTTTTTTGTTTCATTTTGTTCCTTTCATTTTTCCCTTTTTTTTCATTTTGCTCTTCCTTCCTTGTTTTCTTTTATTTTGTTTTCTTACTTTTTTTCTCTATTTTGTTTTCTCCCTTTGTTTTCTCTATTTTCCTTTACTTTGCTTTTCTTCATTTTGTTTTCTTATTTACCCTTTCTTATCTTCTTTCTTTTTTCTTACTCTGCCTTCTATTTTGTCTTCTCATTTTGCCTTTACTCTTGCTTTCCATTCTCTGCCTTCCTTGCCTTGTTACTTCCCTGTATTTTAGTTTTTCTTTACTTGCTTTTCTATTTTGTCTCATTTTGTTTTCATTCTTATTTTTGTTTTTCATTTTGCTTTTCCATTTTTGTTTTTCTATTTTGTTTTCCTTGATTTTGTTTTTCTATTTTGTTTTCTTTTTGTTTTCTTATTTTGTTTTTCTATCTTTGTTTTCTTCCTTATTTTGCTTTTCTTACTTGTTTTCCTTTTTGTTTTTCCCTTATTTATCTTCCATTTTGCTTCCTTATCTTGCTCTTCCATTACTTGTTTCTTACTTGTTTACTTGTTTTCTCATTTGTTTTCATTTGTTTTCCTTATTTGTTCTTCCTTATTTTGTCTTCATTTTGTTTTCTATCTTTTTCTTTGTTTCCTATTTTGCTTTTCTTTGTTTTCTTATTTTGTTTTCTTATTTTGTTTTCTCTATTTTGTCTTCTTATTTGTTTTCCATTTTGTTTTCTTTTTTGCTTTTCTCATTTGCTTTTTCCTTACCTTGCCTTCCTTACTTTGTTTCCTACTTGTCTTCCTTACCTTGTTCCTTATTCTGCTTTCCTTATCTTGTTTCTTATTTTGTTTCTTACTTTGTTTTTCTCATTTGCTTTCTATTTTGCTTTTCTATTTTGTTTTTTTTTTGTTTTCCCTTATTTTGTTTTCCTATTTTGTTTTCCTTTACTTCCTTATTGTTTTTCTATTTTTGTTTTCTCATTTTTTGTTTTCTATTTTTTGTTCTTTTCATTTTGTCTTTCTCATTTTGTTTCTTTTTGCTTTCCTTACTCCTGCTTTCTCTTGCCCATTTTGCCTTCCTTACCTTGCCTTCCTTACCTTGTCTTCCTTTCTACCTTGTCTTCCTTCCTTGCCTTCCTTTACTTTGCCTTCCTTATCTTTTGCCTTTTATCTTTGCCTTCCTTACCTTGCCTTCCTTACCTTGCCTTCCTTACCTTGCCTTCCTTACCCTGCCTTCCTTACCTTGCCTTCCTTACCTTGCCTTCCTTACCTTGTCTTCCTTACCTTGTCTTCCTTACCCTGCCTTCCTTACCCTGCCTTCCTTATCCTGCCTTCCTTACCCTTCCTTCCTTACCCTGCCTTCCTTACCTTGCCTTCCTTACCCTGCCTTCCTTACCCTGCCTTCCTTACTCCTTCCTTCCTTACCCTGCCTTCCACCTTGCCTTCCCTTACCCTGCCTTCCTCTTACTCCTGCCTTTATCCTGCCTTCCTTACCCTTCCTTCTTTACCTTGTCTTTCCTTATTTGTTTTCTTACTCTGCTTTTCATTTGATTCTATTTGATTTATTTGATTTCTCTTTACTCGTTTTCCTTTTACTTGCTTTTCTTACTTTGTTTTCTCATTTTGCCTTTCCTACTTCCTGTCAGTTTTCCTTAATTTTGCCTTCCTTAATTCTGCCTTCTTAATTTACTCCTTACTCCTGCCTTTCCCATCTTTCCTTCCTTTACCCGTCTTCCTTACCTTGCCTTCCTTACCCTGCCTTCCTTACCTGCCTTCCTTACCCTGCCTTCCTTACCTTGACTTCCTTACCCTGCCTTCCTTACCTTGCCTTCCTTACCCTGCCTTCCTTACCCTGCCTTCCTTACCCTGACTTCCTTACCCTGCCTTCCTTTACCCTTCCTTTCCTTACCCTGGACTTCCTTACCTTGCCTTCCTTACTCCTGCCTTCCTTACTCCTGACTCCTTATCTTCGTTTTCCATTTTGTTTTCTTAATTCTGCCTTCTTACTCCTGCTCTTCTTACTTCCTGATTTACTTCCTTCTTTTACTTGCTTTTCATTTTGTTTTCTCATTTTGCTTTCCTTTTATCTCGTTTTCCTACTTCTTTTCCTTTCCTTACCCTTCTCCTTCCTTACCCTGCCTTCCCACTTCCTTCCTTACCCTGCCTTCCTTACCTTGCCTTCCTTACCTGCCTTCCTTACCCTGCCTTCTTACCTTCCTTACCCTGCCTTCCTCACCCTTCCTTCCTTACCCTGCTTCCTTACCTTGCCTTCCTTACCTGCTTTCCTTACCCTGCCTTCCTTACCCTGCCTCTTCCTGCTTCCTGCTTCTCCTGCCTTCCTTACTCCTGCCTTCCTTACCCTGCTTCTTTTCCTTACCCTGCCTTCCTTACCTTGCCTTCCTTACCCTGCTTTCCATACCTGCCTTCCTTACTTGCCTTCCATCTGCCCTGCTTTCTTACTCCTGCCTTCCTTACCTTGTTTTCCTATTTTGTTTTCCTTACTCTTGCTCTTCTCATTCTGTTTTCCTTATTTTGTTTTCTATTCTTTTTCTACTCCTGTTTTCCTTACTTTGTTTTATCGTTTTCCTTATTCCTGTTTTTACCTTGTTTTCTTACTTGCTTTTCCTTACCTTCCTTCCTTACCCTGCCTTCCACTCCTGCCTTCCTTACCTCTGCCTTCCTCCTTACCTTGCTTCCTTACCCTGCTTTTCCTCTGCTTATGCCTTCCTTACCCTGCCATTCCTTATTCTGCCTTCCTTACCCTGCCTTCCTTACCCTGCCTTCCTTACCCTGCTTCCTTACTCTGCCTTCCTTACCTTGCCTCCTTACCCTGCTTTCCATCTCTGCCTTTCCCTATCTTGCCTTCCTTGCTCCTGCTTTCCTTACTCTGCCTTCCTTACCTTGCCTTTTACCTCTGCCTTCCTTACCCTGCCTTCTTATTTTGTTTTCCTTATCCTTGTTTTCTTCTTATTTTTCTTACTCTTTTTTTCTTTCCTTTCCTTCTTTTCCGTTTGTTCTTATCTTCGCTTTTCTGCTTTCTTCCTGTCTTTCTATTGCTTCCTTACTTTCCTTACTTGTTTCCTATTTGCCTTTCCTACTCCTGCCTTCCTCACCCTGCATTCCTTACTCCTGCTTTCCTTACCCTGCCTTTCCCTACTCCACCTTCCTCACCCTGTCTTCCTTTACCCCTGCCTTCCTTACTCCTGCCTTCCTTACCCTGCCTTCCTTACTCCCTGCTTCTTACCCTGCCTTCCTTACTCCCTGCCTTCCTTATCCTGCCTTCCTTACCCTTCCTTCCTTACTCCTGCCTTCTTACCCTCCTTTCTTACCATGCCTTCCTTACCCTGCTTTCCTTACCCTGCCTTCCTTCTCCCTGTTCTTCCTACCCCTGCCTTTCCCTTATCTCTGCCTTCCTTACCCTTGCCTTCCTTACCCTGCCTTCCTTACTCCTGCCTTCCTTACCCTGCCTTCCTTACCCTGCCTTCTCACTCCTTGCTTCTTACCTGCCTTCCTTACTGCCTTCCTTCCCTGCCTTCCTACTCCTGCCTTCCTTACCCTGCCTTCTGTCTTGCTTTCCTTACTCCTGCCTTCCTTACCTTGCCTTCTTCCCTGCTTTCCCTTACCCTGCCTTTCCTTACCTTTGCCTTTTTTACCTTGCCTTCCTCATTCTGCTTCTTACCTTTGTTTCCCATTTCTGTTTTCTCTATTTTTTTTCTCATTTGCTTTCCTCATCTTGCTCTTTTCTTCTTCCTGTTTTCCTTTCCTTCTCTTCTTCTTCCTGTTTTCCCTCTTCGTTTTCCTTACCTTGCCTTCCTTACCCTGCCTTCCTCACCCTGCCTTCCTCACCCTGCATTCCATTCTGCTTTCCTTACCCTGCCTTCCTACTCCCTCTACCTTCCTCACCCTGTCTTCCTCTACCTGCCTTCCTTACTCTCCTGCCTTCCTTACCCTGCCTTCCTTACCTGCCTTCCTTACTCCTGCCTTTCCTTACCTCCCATGCCTTCCTTACTCCTGCTTCCTTACCCTTCCTTCCTTACCCTGCCTTCATTACCTCCTGCCTTTCTTACCATGCCTTCCTTACCTCTGCTTTCCTTACCCTGCCTTCCTCTCCCTGTCTTCCTTACATCTCTGCCTTCCTTACTTCCCGCCTTTCCTTACCCCTGCCTTCCTTACTCCTGCCTTCCTTACCCTGCCTTCCTTACCCTGCCTTCCTTACCCTGCCTTCCTTCCCTGCCTTCCTACCCTGCCTTCCTTACCCCTGCCTTCCTTACCCCTGCCTTCCTTACCCTGCCTTCCTTACTCCTGCCTTCCTTACCCTGCCTTCCTTACCCCTGCCTTCCTTACCCCTGCCTTCCTTACCCTACTTCTACTGCCAACACTACTACTACTACTACTACCACCACCACCACCACCACTACCACCACTACCACCACCACCACCACCACCACCACCATCAGTACCACCACCACCACCACCACCACCACCACCACCACCACCACCACCACCACCACCACCACCATCACCACCACCACCATCATCACCACCACCACCACCATCATCACCACCACCACCACCACCACCACCACCATCAGTACCACAACCTCTACTACTACTACTAATAATAATAATAATAATATCTGTCGGGTAATTTCAAGCCATTTAAGGGTTTGTTATGCATGTAATATTTCCTCATCATTTAATGTCTACCATCAGGTGTGTGAAACATTAATATAAGCGAGATTATCTCAAGACACGTGACGCTCCAGCCCCACACTCTGCCCAGGTGTTCAATACTCAAAAAAAAAAAAAACAGGTTTCGAAAATATCTGATCCAAAACAGACACTTTGGTTTTGTCAGGTGATGCTGTTTCTCTCTCTTTCTCTCTCTCTCTCTCTCTCTCTCTCTCTTTTCTCTCTCTCTACTTCTCTCTCTCCTTTCGGATTACCATGGTAACATCTGCCTCAGTACATAGCATAAATTACTTCTAACTCTACCCATGAGAGAGGTAACCATTAGCCTACTAACCAATAGGCGCCATAAAATTATTTTAACCTACCCATGAGGAGTCCTTCATTCTGCTTTTGGGCCAAACTGACCTGCCAGTCTGACTGCCCTGACACTATACTATCTGACTCTGCGTGTATATTTTTTCTGAAGTGTTTACTGTGTTATTTATGTGTTATATCTGTTTTGTGTATAGGCGGCGCCGCCTCCCCTAGTTAGTTGTTTTGGTTTCATTTGTTTTATGTCACTAGTCGTTCCCACTTGTTTGCTGATGTGTTTAAAAGTTTATCCTCTCTCTCTCTCTCTCTCTCTCTCTCTCTCTCTCTCTCTCTCTCTCTCTCTCTCTCTCTCTCTCTCTCTCTCTCTCTTCTCTCTCTCTCTCTCTCTCTCTCTCTCTCTCATCTATCTTCTCTTTCTCTCTCTCTCTCTCTCTCCTCTTCTCTCATCTCCATTATAATGTACTGTTATGCTTGTATGGACCAGCAGGACTTCCACAGTGCTCCTTTTATGTCCTTATGTTTTATAACATTTCGTGTCTTGTTCATGCATCCCTTGCATTCATGATTCTTGTATTTAATATGTATGGTATTGAAGTATTCTGGACTGGTGGTGTTGAACGGTGACGTGCAGCCTACTACTTATACTACTACTAGTGACTATGGTGTGATAGCACACAAAATGTGTGATAAAGGAATAACAGGATAAGTGGGTAGATGGATCTATAATTTCCTAACAAGTAGAACACAAAGAGTATTAGTCAACAGAGTAAAGTCTGAGGCAGCTACTGTGAAAAGCTCTGTTCCACAAGGCACAGTACTCGCTCCCATCCTGTTCCTCATCCTCATATCGGACATAGACAGGAATATAAGCCACAGTGCCATGTCTTCCTTTGCAGATGACACCCGAATCTGTATGACAGTGTCCACCGTTGAAGACACTGCAAGACTCCAAGCAGACATAAACCAAATCTTTAAATGGGCTGCAGAAAACAATATGAAGTTCAATGATGAGAAATTTCAATTACTCCGATATGGAAAACGTGAGGAAATTAAAATCTCATCGAAGTACAAAACAAATTCCAACCACACAATAGAGCGAAAAACTAATGTCAAAGACCTGGGAGTAATCATGTCAGAGGATCTCACCTTCAAGGACCATAACACCAATCGCATCTGCTAGAAAAATGACAGGATGGATAATGAGAACCTTCAAAACCAGGGATACCAAGCCCATGTTGACACTTTTCAGGTCGCTTGTTCTATCTAGGCTGGAATATTGCTGCACACTAACTGCACCTTTCAAGGCAGGTGAAATTGCTGACCTAGAAAATGTGCAGAGAACCTTCACGGCACGCATAACTGCGATAAACCACCTCAATTACTGGGAACGCTGAGTTCCTAAACCTGTACTCCTAGTACGCAGGCGGGAGAGATACATTATTATATACACTTGGAAAATTCTCGAGGGATTAGTACCAAACTTGCACACGAGAGTCACTCCCTACGAAAGCAAAAGACTCGGCAGGCGATGTAACATCCCCCCAATGAAAAGCAGGGATGCCACTAGCACGTTGAGAGACAACACAATAAGTGTCAGAGGCACAAGACTGTTCAACTGCCTCCCAGCATACATCAGGGGGATTACCAACAAACCCCTGGCTGTCTTCAAGCAGGCACTGGACAGGCACCTAAAGTCGGTACCTGACCAGCCAGACTGTGGTTCGTACGTTGGACTGCGTGCGGCCAGCAGTAACAGCCTGGTTGATCAGGCTCTGATCCAACATGAGGCCTGGTCACAGACTGGGCCGCGGGGGCGTTGACCCCTGGAACTCTCTCCAGGTAGACTACTACTACAACTATTACTACTTCCACCACCACCACCACTACTACTACTACTACCACCACCACTACTACTACCACCACCACTACTACTACTACTACCACCACCACTACTACTACCACCACCACTACTACTACTACCACCACTACTACTACTACCACCACCACTACTACTACAACTACTACTACTTCTACCACCACCACCACTACTACTACTACTACCACTAATAATAATAATAATAATAATAATAATAATAATAATAATAATAGTGAATGAACTTGCAGGTCACACAGTAGAGAAGCATATCATCTTGGTCTTCCGTAAGCCACTAATCTTCACCGAGGCGTCACCAAACTCCATAAATCACAATCAACTTACGAGTCCAGTGAACAAAGGAAAAAGGTGGAGGTCGGGGGTGGAACCAAGGCTTGGTTTTTACCCGCCAACTTACTTATTTGCAGCAAATTTCGACGCCATGTGACCCGTATCTAGAGGCTGTGAGGCCAGGCTGTGTTGACGTCGCTTACACTCCATCACCAGCCTTCCTCAAGGTCAGTCACATGCCCTATTTCTGGCGGTTTATTCGTTTTAACCTCGTGTTTTCTTGGGTTTGTTGATGATTGAGGTGAGTAGGAGGTGGTGTTCTGGAAGGGTAGTCAAGGTGAGAACGGGAGTGACGGGGAGGGAGGAAAAAAAGGCATAATGAATGTGTAAGAAGACTTGTCTTGGTTGGTCGCCACTTCCGGAGGGTTGGAAAGACTTGGGGGGGAAATGAGAGAAAGGGAGGGAGGATGTAGGGAAGGGAAGAAGACGAGTGAGGGGGTAATGTAGGGAGGACGGAAGAAAGGAAGGAGAAATTATTATTACTTAAGTGAAGCTCTCGCTTCACACGGCTAGGGTCCGGGTTCGATTCCCGGCGAAGGGGTGGAAACATTGGGCGTGTTTCCTTAAACTGGTTGTCTATGTTCACCCATCAGTATAAAATAGGTACCTGGGTGTTAGTGGACTGGTGTGGGTCGCATCCTGGGACAAAACTGGCCTAATTTGCCTGAAATGCTCAGCATAACAAGCAGCTTTCTATATAGCAGTATGTCATTGATGTCAGCTATGGTCTGTATACCTTGTACATGTACTGGTAGTAAATAAAAATATTATTATTATTATTATTATTATTATTAGAATCACGGGGAGCGTTAAACCCGTAGGGATTATACAGCGGCTGTGGGGGGGGGATGGAAGGTATTCAAGGTCACTTCAGGGAACTGGAGCACAGATCCAATTCCCTAGATCAAGAGCCCCTCACCAGCGTCAAGGAACCCCCCTTGAGGGGAGAGGTTAAGATGACTTAAAGTGGAGGAAGATGTGGGGAGTCTCCCTACACTCCTACAAGGACGAAACGAGGTGAAGGGAGGGAGGTAGGGGGTTCAGGGAGGACAGGAACAAGGGCGAGTATAATTATAAACCACTTGGGTGTTCACTGAATATGATCACCTTCCACTCGAGGGATACGTTAAATATATTCACCTTCCACTCGAGGGATACGTTAATATGATCACCTTCCACTCGAGGGATGCGTTAATATAATCACCTTCCACTCGAGGGATACGTTAATATAATCACCTTCCACTCGAGGGATACGCTAATATGATCACCTTCCACTCGAGGGATACGTTAATATAATCACCTTCCACTCGAGGGATACGTTAATATAATCACCTTCCACTCGAGGGATACGTTAATATAATCACCTTCCACTCGAGGGATACGTTAATATAATCACCTTCCACTCGAGGGATACGTTAATATGATCACCTTCCACTCGAGGGATGCGTTAATATAATCACCTTCCACTCGAGGGATACGTTAATATAATCACCTTCCACTCGAGGGATACGTTAATATAATCACCTTCCACTCGAGGGATGCGTTAATATAATCACCTTCCACTCGAGGGATTCGTTAATATGATCACCTTCCACTCGAGGGATACGTTAATATAATCACCTTCCACTCGAGGGATACGTTAATATAATCACCTTCCACTCGAGGGATGCGTTAATATAATCACCTTCCACTCGAGGGATTCGTTAATATGATCACCTTCCACTCGAGGGATACGTTAATATAATCACCTTCCACTCGAGGGATGCGTTAATATAATCACCTTCCACTCGAGGGATTCGTTAATATGATCACCTTCCACTCGAGGGATGCGTTAATATGATCACCTTCTCCTTTAGTTTAAATATATATGATCACTTTCCTCTCAGTGTGACCTGTGTGAGGATAGGTGAATATGATGGTCGAGTATGAGTACTACCTTGCCTGGAAAGGGCTTCGGGTGTCAACGCCCCCGCGGCTTGGTCTGAGACCAGGCCTCGTGGTGGATCAGGGTCTGATCAACTAAGCTGTTACTGTTGGCTGCACGCAAACTGACGTACGAACCACAGCCTGGCTGGTCAGGTATTGACTTTAGGTGCATGTCTATTGCCTTCTTGAAGACAGCCAGGGGTGTATTGGTAATCCCCTTTATGTATGCTGGGAGGCAGTTGAACAGTCTTGGGCTCCTTGCAGTCAGAGTGAATATAAGGAGGTCAAGAGTGTTGAAATTAGTATAAAATACCGACAATTTGAAGGTTAAGACACAGGTGCAACAGTTAGGTGTCTTTATTGATGAAACATTTCACCTACACAGTAGACCTCTTCAGACAGCAAGTGTAATACCACAACGAAGATGTAATCAGTCCATCAACCTTGGAGAAATAGCATTTGAGGTGGCGAGTCGCTCAGCCTGGAGAAGAGTTCAGCTGCAAGAGGTTGGTCCCCGGCAGCAGTGCTGGTAACACATACCACCTGAACAACCAACAGGTTGGTCCCCGGCAGCAGTGCTGGTAACACATACCACCTGAACAACCAACAGGTTGGTCCCCGGCACCAGTGCTGGTAACACATACCACCTGAACAACCAACAGGTTGGTCCCCGGCAGCAGTGCTGGTAACACATACCACCTGAACAACCAACAGGTTGGTCCCCGGCAGCAGTGCTGTTAACACATACCACCTGAACAACCAACAGGTTGGTCCCCGGCAGCAGTGCTGGTAACACATACCACCTGAACAACCAACAACCATTACAACACATTACAGTGACCACAATAGAAATGAGTCACTTTTATGTGACTTTATTCTTGGGTTATCCTGGGTAATTTACACTACATTTAATCAGTTACAGGTATACATAAATACAGTTATATAAATTATCATACATAGCAGCATATGTGTAGAGGAACCACCAGCATAACCCAAAAAAGTCGACGTGACTTATTTCCATTTGGATGCTTGACGCTGGTGAGGAGCTCTTGATCTAGGGAATCGGATCTGTTCTCCAGTTCCCCACAGGCGCTGTATAATCCCTACGGGTTTAGCAATCCCCCACGATAAAAAAAACTTCCCCGTAATTATATTATTGATAATTATAATGTATCATGATTACCCACACATGATATACACTGAGAGTGTGTTTGTATATATACTGAGAGTGTGTGTTTGTATAATACACTGAGAGTGTGTGTTTGTATATACACTGAGAGTGTGTTTGTATATATACTGAGAGTGTGTGTTTGTATATACACTGAGAGTGTGTTTGTATATATACTGAGAGTGTGTTTGTATATATACTGAGAGTGTGTGTTTGTATATACACTGATAGTGTGTGTTTGTATATACACTGAGAGTGTGTGTTTGTATAATACACTGAGTGTGTGTGTTTGTATATACACTGAGAGTTTGTATATATACTGAGAGTGTGTGTTTGTATATACACTGAGAGTGTGTTTGTATATATACTGAGAGTGTGTGTTTGTATATACACTGATAGTGTGTGTTTGTATATACACTGAGAGTGTTTGTATATACACTGAGAGTGTGTGTTTGTATATACACTGAGTGTTTGTATATACACTGAGAGTGTGTGTTTGTATATATACTGAGAGTGTGTGTTTGTATATACACTGAGAGTGTGTATATACACTGAGAGTGTTTGTATATACACAGAGTGTGTGTGTGTATATACACAGAGTGTGTGTATATATACACTGAGAGTGTGTGTTTGTATATATACTGAGTGTGTGTATGTGTATATACACTGAGTGTGTGTGTGTGTGTGTATATACACTGCCTGGAGTCTACCTGGAGAGAATTCCAGGGATCAACGCCCCCGCGGCCCGGTCTGTGACCAGGCCTCCTGTTGGACCAGAGATTGATCAACCAGGCTGTTACTGCTGGCCGCACGCAGTCCAACGTACGAACCACAGCCCGGCTGATCAGGTACCGACTTGAGGTGCCTGTCCAGTGCCTGCTTGAAGACAGCCAGGGGTTTGTTGGTAATCCCCCTGATGTATGCTGGGAGGCAGTTGAACAATCTTGGGCCCCTGACACTTATTGTGTTGTCCCTCAACGTGCTAGTGGCACCCCCTGCTCTTCATTGGGGGGATGTTACATCGCCTGCCGAGTCTTTTGCTTTCGTAGGGAGTGATTTTTGTGTGCAAGTTTGGTACTAATCCCTCGAGAATTTTCCATGTGTATATAATAATGTATCTCTCCCGCCTGCGTTCTAGAGAGTACAGGTTTAGGAACTTCAAGGGTTCCCAGTAGTTTGAGAGTGTGTCTTTGTATATTCACTGAGAGTTAAATTTTAATTCCTATTTTTGAATGGTGTTGAACAGATGACATGCTGCCTTAATGAGTCTCTTGTAGTGGATAGAGTTGAAACCCCATTAAACAAGAAACCGGTGATTACTGCGGCAGTTCCTCGTCGCTTGAGAGATTGTTTCAGTGTTACACCGTCACCAGTGTTACACCGTCACCAGTGTTACACCGTCACCAGTGTTACACCGTCACCAGTGTTACACCGTCACCAGTGTTACACCGTCACCAGTGTTCACCGTCCAGTGTTACACCGTCACCAGTGTTAACCGTCACAGTGACACCGTCACCAGTGTTACACCGTCACCAGTGTTAACGTACGTGTTACACGTCACCAGTGTTACACCGTCACCAGTGTTACACCGTCACCAGTGTTACACCGTCACCAGTGTTACACGTCACCAGTGTTACACGTCAGTGTTACACCGTCACCAGTGTTACACCGTCACCAGTGTTACACCGTCACCAGTGTTACACCGTCACCAGTGTTACACGTCACCAGTGTTACACGTCACCAGTGTTACCGTCACCAGTGTTACACGTCACCAGTGTTACACCGTCACCAGTGTTACACCGTCACCAGTGTTACACCGTCACCAGTGTTACACCGTCACCAGTGTTACACCGTCACCAGTGTTACACCGTCACCAGTGTTACACCGTCACCAGTGTTACACCGTCACCAGTGTTACACCGTCACCAGTGTTACACGTCACAGTGTACGACCAGTGTTACACCGTCACCAGTGTTACACCGTCACCAGTGTTACACCGTCACCAGTGTTACACGTCACAGTGTTACACGTCCAGTGTTACACCGTCACCAGTGTTACACCGTCACCAGTGTTACACCGTCACCAGTGTTACACCGTCACCAGTGTTCACGTCAGTGTTACACCGTCACCAGTGTTACACGCACAGTGTTCACTCACCAGTGTTACACCGTCACCAGTGTTACACCGTCACCAGTGTTACACCGTCACCAGTGTTACACCGTCACCAGTGTTACACGTCACCAGTGTTACACGTCACCAGTGTTACACCGTCACCAGTGTTACACCGTCACCAGTGTTACACCGTCACCAGTGTTACACCGTCACCAGTGTTCACGTCACCAGTGTTACCGTCACCAGTGTTACACCGTCACCAGTGTTACACCGTCACCAGTGTTACACCGTCACCAGTGTTGCACCGTCACCAGTGTTCACCGTCACCAGTGTTGCACCGTCACCAGTGTTGCACCGTCACCAGTGTTGCACCGTCACCAGTGTTGCACCGTCACCAGTGTTGCACCGTCACCAGTGTTACACCGTCACCAGTGTTACACCGTCACCAGTGTTACACCGTCACCAGTGTTACACCGTCACCAGTGTTACACCGTCACCAGTGTTACACCGTCACCAGTGTTACACCGTCACCAGTGTTACACCGTCACCAGTGTTACACCGTCACCCAGTGTTACACCGTCACCAGTGTTACCGTCCAGTGTTACACCGTCACCAGTGTTACCGTCACCAGTGTTACACGTCACCAGTGTTACACCGTCACCAGTGTTACACCGTCACCAGTGTTACACCGTCACCAGTGTTACACCGTCACCAGTGTTACACCGTCACCAGTGTTACACCGTCACCAGTGTTACACCGTCACCAGTGTTACACCGTCACCAGTGTTACACCCTCACCAGTGTTACACCGTCACCAGGGTTACACCGTCACCAGTGTTACACCGTCACCAGTGTTACACCGTCACCAGTGTTACACCGTCACCAGTGTTACACCGTCACCAGTGTTACACCGTCACCAGGGTTACACCGTCACCAGGGTTACACCGTCACCAGTGTTACACCGTCACCAGTGTTACACCGTCACCATAGTCACGTGATGCTACAGCTGTTTTTATTGTATTTCAGTCTCGTATAGTTTAACATCTAGTCAAAAGCTCTCGGATTTCATCCTCTTTTCTGCAACATTGCAAGCTCCTGATGATGTGTTGATTGCAACACGAAAGACCTAGAGCTATCTTTCAACTCCCCCCCCCCCGTGGTTGTTTTGCATCTACAGTATATATAATCATGTATGATGAGTGGTATCTACAGTGACAACACAATACCTCTACCTCTCCTCACGTAGAAATTTCCAACCTAACTCCTCAGATTCTCTCTGAGCGATAATATTTGAACTGGTCTGGGTTAGTCACGGGGTCTTTAAAGGGGAGACTTGCCACCGGTACTATTTGTATAATACACTTTTATTTCGTTCAGCTTTACTGATCTGGATCCAACTGTTTTTTTTTTTTCAGTTTCAAGTTTGTGGTTACACTGAGAACCTGACTGGTGGTGACTGACAGTTTCCTCTTAACCCCCAACCCCCCTTCCCACGATCTCCCTCTCTCACTCCCCTCCTTCCTATAGTAATAATAATATAATTACTCAGATATAATATAATTACTCCGATATGGAAAACGTGAGGAAATTAAAACTACATCGGTGTATAAAACAAATTCCAACAACACAATAGAGCGAAAAACTAATATAAAAGACCTGGGAGTGATCATGTCCGAGGATGTCGCCTTCAAAGACCATAATATTGTATCAATCGCATCTGCTGTAAAAATGACAGGATGGATAATGAGAACCTTCAGATCGCTTGTTCTATCTAGGCTGGAATATTGCTGCACACTAACTGCACCTTTCAAGGCAGGTGAAATTGCTGACCTAGAAAATGTGCAGAGAACCTTCACGGCACACATAACTGCGATAAACCACCTCAATTACTGGGAACGCTTGAAGTTCCTAAACCTGTACTCCCTAGAACGCAGGCGGGAGAGATATATTATTACGGTGCCCCGTGGCCTGATCGCTAAAGCTCTCGCTTCACACGGCGAGGGTCTGCGTTCGATTCCCAGCTCGGGTAGAAACATTGGGCGTGTTTCTTTACACCGGTTGTCTATGTTCACCCATCAGTAAAATGTGTACCTGGGAGTTAGTCGACTGGTGTGGGTCGCATCCTGGGACAAGGACCTAATTTGCCCGAAATGCTCTGCATAACAAGGGACTTTCTATATAGTAGTATGTCACTGATGTCAGCTAGGTCTGTATACTTTGTACATTTACTTGTAGTAAATAAAGATATTATTATTATTATATACACTTGGAAAATCCTAGAAGGATTAGTACCAAACTTGCACACGAGAGTCACTCCCTACGAAAGCAAAAGACTCGGCAGGCGATGTAACATCCCCCCAATGAAAAGCAGGGGTGCCACTAGCACGTTGAGAGACAACACAATAAGTGTCAGTGTGATGTAGTCAGTGTGCTGTGAGGTCTACCTAAGCAGCCACACCTGCCCTTGGTAAATAGCTGTCAAACCACGCCTCTCGGATTAAGGCTCAGGTCTTTTGTCTTTTGGACTAGCGTCAGGTCAAAGCACATGGTGCACTCCTCATTGGGGGGATGCTTGGAGCACCATATAAGGCCGAGGAAACAACTAGAGAGGGGATTCTGGCGAAGCTCTGGCCTGTGTGAGGAGCTCTGGGCTGGAGACATTCGGGCAGAGCTCTGGCCTGTGTGCGGAGCTCTGGGCTGGAGACATTCAGGCAGAGCTCTGGCCTGTGTGCAGAGCTCTGGGCACGAGATTCTAGCAGAGCGGCTGTCGGTGTGCAGAGCTCTGGGAGAGAGCTGCTGTAGAGTCTCTGGAGGAGACTGTTGGAGACACTGGGCAGAGTTCTGTTGGAGCAGGTCTTGGGACCTGTGGCTAGAAGTGTGACTGAGTTGCTGTGGTGAACTGTCCTCTGAACCATATTGTAAGTTATATTCTGTTTCGTCAGTTGATTGTATTCCCTGTCTCCCTGCTTATATGTACAATCCCCATTTATCTAAACCCAATAATGTTCTCCTGTTCCCAAATATATTATTGTACAAGGACTTAAATAAACTGTGTTTGAGTGGAATAGTAATATTCACTGCCCCCGTATTATTCTTTATTCTTATACTTTATTTTATTATATTTTATTTTAGGTAGAGAGAGGGTGAGTAGTGTGGTGGTAATGAGAGGTGATGGTGTAGTCACCAGTGACCTCACATTACATCCGCTCCTGTCAACCTCACCTCTCCTGCCTACTCACTATTCCCTTTACTCCCCTATTCCCCGATTATCCCTAGTTTCCTTACCCCCCTACATGACATGGTGGCAGCGGTGGGATGGGTACAAGTGTTGTATACCGTGACAGATGGTCCACCAGCACCAGAACATACCTGTTGCCTGAATAACTATTATGTAAGTCGATAAGGTCTGCACCAACCCGGTCCAACGGTTCCTTAATCTCGGGAAAAGCTTGCAATTCCACATTAACTTGAGGGTTACCTTTCCTCCTTTGGCAATTGCCACAACATTTTACATATTCAGTTACATAATTAAGGAGACCAGGAAAGTAGAACATTTCTTTTGCCCTCTTATAAGTCCTAAAAACACCTGGATGACCAGCCATCTTGGATGAGTGTGCCAGCTTCAGGGCGGCCTTCCTGAGGACATTAGGTACTACTAACTGCAGTACTGAACGATCATTCAGCTCCATAATCCTATGTAACACACCGTCTTTCATCTCGAATTCATCAAGAGGGTGGCTTGGCTTGTGGCGTGGGAGCTTCCCTCCTTCCAAATACTCAATTACCTCCTTCCACCTGTTCTCTTCCAGTTGGTACTCTCTTAACTTTTCATTGTACACATTCTCGATATTAACATCGACATTTATTGCTGCTACATTCCTACTCAATACGTCTGGTACATGGTGTGAGGCTTCTGGTTTATAAAGAATCTGGTATGAGTGCGCTGACAGTTCGTAACCCCATCTAGACATCCTAGGACACCGAGTTTTCTTTTTAAATATGTGCACCAATGCCCTGTGATCTGTTATTATTTTAAAATGGCGCTGAAATACATATGGTTCAAAGTATCTAACACTTTCTACCACCGCCAAGGCTTCTTTATCAGTGATGGCATACCTGACTTCCGGTCCCTTAATCTTTCTGCTAAAATACGCTACTGGGTGTGGGTTGTTGTCCTCGTCTCTTTGCATTAGACAACCTCCTATTGCAACTGCTGAAGCATCTGTATGTATCTCAAACTCTGGCAAAATCAGGGACCACTAACACCGGCTTACTTGTAAGCTCAGGGACCACTAACACCGGCTTACTTGTAAGCTCAGGGACCACTAACACCGGCTTACTTGTAAGCTCAGGGACCACTAACACCGGCTTACTTGTAAGCTCAGGGACCAACTAACATGGCTTCTTTCCAACAATCAGATTTTCTTAGTTAGATCTGTCAGTGGTGCCAAGCTCAGGGTGCTGCTAGCTGTGTCAGCAAATGTCTAGCTTGTCAGTGGTGCTTAGTGTGTAGATGGTGTCCTGTGTCAGTGGTGCTGCTAGCTGTGTCAGTGGTGCTGCTAGCTGTGTCAGTGGTGCTGCTAGCTGTGTCAGTGGTGCTGCTAGCTGTGTCAGTGGTGCTGCTAGCTGTGTCAGTGGTGCTGCTAGCTGTGTCAGTGGTGCTGCTAGCTGTGTCAGTGGTGCTGCTAGCTGTGTCAGTGGTGCTGCTAGCTGTGTCAGTGGTGCTGCTAGCTGTGTCAGTGGTGCTGCTAGCTGTGTCAGTGGTGCTGCTAGCTGTGTCAGTGGTGCTGCTAGCTGTGCAAAACCTTTAATATGTCTTCTAAAGTATCCTGCTGCACCTAGGAACCTCCTGACTTTCCTTGCTGTTCTAGGTCTTGGCATTTCCGATATAGCCTTACACTTATCAGGGTCAGGGCGAATCCCTTCGGGGCTCACCTGAAAGCCTAAGAATTTAAAGCTAGTGGCTGCTATTATACATTTCTTTGCATTCAACTTAAATCCTGCTTTATTCAGTAGCTTTAATGTTTCTACAAGGTTGTCCACATGTTCTGGGAATGACCGGGAGTAGACTACAACATCATCAAGGTATGCTAGTGAGCGTCTACCCAACACAGGGCTCAGGATGAAGTTTATAGCTATTTGGAAACTAGAGGGTGCGGTTTTCAACCCGTAGGGCATTCGTTTAAATTTGTATAATCGGACCCCATCTGAGAATGCTGTCTTCTCTCTATCTTTTTCTGTAACGGGGATGGCCCAATAAGCTGACTTAGCATCCAACGTTGAAAAATACTTAGCTGTTCCGAATGAATCTAGAATTTCCTGGATTAGGGGCAAGGGATAACTATCAGCTATGGTTAATTCATTTACCTTCCTATAATCCACACAGAACCGATAAGAGTTATCTGGTTTCTTTACCAACACTACGGGTGAGAGCCACGGTGATGAGCTTGGTTCAATTACATCGTTCTTGAGCATAGTATTACATTCCTCCCTTATTACTCTCTTAGCCTCTTCTGGAAGTCTCCATTGACGGGTCTAGACAGGTAAACTGTCACCTGTAGGTATAGTATGCTCAATCTGGGGCAGGAAGCCTATATCTCCTTCATCAATTGAAAACAACTTTGGAAAGTTCCTCAAAACATTCTTTATTATTTTCCTCTCAGAGCATTGTAGATGATTCAGATTTATATCATTGAATATCTCATCCATTTTACTTTGGTTCAGGGTGGGAGCGGCAGGTGTCATTACCCTATCTGGGACTCTGGTATTAAGCGCTCCACATTGTTGACCGTGGGCAGGTAGCTTAACGGGGTCAGGTTCAACAATTAAGTCTTTGGAGATAATCTCAGCTGATGTTAACCTTCTTCCATTCTTGAATCTTAACGCTTTGCTTGTCAGATTTATTACTGGTATTAGGATATTTCTTTTCTCAGAAACCAGGCTAGATGATGAGGCACCAGGAAGGACTCTAGCTTCCCAGCACCTGGGCTAGATGATGAGGCACCAGGAAGGACTCCAGCTTCCCAGCACCTGGGCTAGATGATGAGGCACCAGGAAGGACTCTAGCTTCCCAGCACCTGGGCTAGATGATGAGGCACCAGGAAGGACTCTAGCTTCCCAGCACCTGGGCTAGATGATGAGGCACCAGGAAGGACTCTAGCTTCCCAGCACCTGGGCTAGATGATGAGGCACCAGGAAGGACTCTAGCTTCCCAGCACCTGGGCTAGATGATGAGGCACCAGGAAGGACTCTAGCTTCCCAGGACCTGGGCTAGATGATGAGGCACCAGGAAGGACTCCAGCTTCCCAGCACCTGGGCTAGATGATGAGGCACCAGGAAGGACTCTAGCTTCCCAGCTAATTGTAGGATACTTCCTGGTTCTACCTTCCTTCCAACTGAACCTTTAATGAACTTGAATGTATTTGGTGGACATACTTGGTTATATAATACATGAACTGCACAGTCTGCGTCTGAACACTTCACATTAGATAACTGCACTGCGAAAAGTGATTTAGATGGGGCCTTGAATAATTTATTACTCCTACTCATAGAAGCTACTATTGAGGGATGTTCTACGAACCTTATTGGAAAGGAAACCTCATTCAGTCTCAGCCGACTGGATCCCCTTCCTTTGCCATATGACAAGAGGAAGTCAAACCTTCTGAGAAAATCCATACCTAAGAGTAAATCCCCTGGAAACCTTACTCCAGACACTACTAAGCAAGCGTGAACTTTATAACTTTCACCCAGTTCAAAGTATAGGTCTGTTTGTCCCTTAACATTAATATCATTACCATTTACCGCAGTAATATCTTTCTTAGCTTTACTTATCTTACAACCTCTCCAGTTATTACAAACCTCTTGCTTAATTATTGACACCTGGCTTCCCGTATCAATGAAAGCTACCAATTTTTTTCCATTTACTCTTATTTTGATCATAGGTCTTCCATCATTGGTAACAAGGTTATCAGACCTATCTTTCTTAACCTTGCACCCTCTTCTTTCTTTAGGAACGCAAATTAGGGCAGTTCTAATATGGCCAATTCCGCCACACTCCCAACATTCAATAGTTCTACGCGCATTCTGTTTATTACGGCCACCTCCGCCTGTCCTGCGGTGCGGCGGTACATATTTCTTCTCATTATTGGTTGTCGCCACATATGGTGACTCAGGTGTTAATCTCTCTGGGGCAACAATTCTATCTCCCTTTCTGTCTCTACCATACTCTGACTCCAGAGATATAGCATACTGAACTAGTTCTTCGAAGGTTTTAATCGCTAGTACCATAGCAACCCTGGTTCTCATCCATGCTGGCAAACCTTCACAAAATACCTGTTTTTTATACAGCTCCAAGTGTTCTGCATTATATTTTAATGTTCTATTTACATCTTCTACCCTGGACCATACGAGACAACTAAAGTCCCTTACTGTATGACCCTCCTTCAGTTGTAATTGTTCCAGGTATCGATGGGTATTTTCAACTGATACTGCCGTCTGGAACCTATATCTTATAGCATCCTTGAAACTAGTCCAGTCCTTAACATTAATAAATTGTGGGAGACTAAACAAGGATGCTGTGTCGTGTCAGTATCATATATACACTTGTGTAGTGTATCTTTCCTTTTATACAGCTGGTCCCTTTGCGTGTGACGTCACGGTACCCGCTGACGTCAGAGGCTCAGCGCATGTGCACAGCCTCTCATAGGCACTCTCCCTCACTAACGTTAGACCTACAGGCGAGACAGACGGCATGGCTGGACTCTCATTTACTTACTGTAAATATACCGTAACCATCCAGCAAGGAGTATCTTTGACCTCCTATATATCTCTCCCAAGACCCACGCGACAGCTGTATTATCCACAATTGCCCTGAATCCAAGTGAAATTTTCATTTTTTCATCAGATATATTAAACAAAATTGCCTCAATATTTTTAATCCATGCTTCTACTTTTATATTTCTTTCAATGGGATTCCTCGGCAAATCCTCTACATGAAATTTTGGTAAATTTTCCAAGTATGGCCTATCGACAATTACTGTCCCATACGTAGAACCTCCAACACTACTCTCTGGAGCTGATGGCCCAGGTAAAATCTGTTTCTGAGTCATAGGGTTGGTGGGGACGCTGGGTGGCTGGGTTAGGGAAGGCTGGGGGCACAGAAGTTGGGGTTGGGTCGAGACTCCCAGTGTATTAGATAGGGGCCCATTCGGGGAACTATTGAGGGTTTCCCCAGCGGTAGTTACACGTGTGGGTGCTTGGTTGAAATTTACAGTAATAGCATTGGGCACAGCAGTGGATACAGCATAAGGGACTGAGGAAAGAGGATCAACACTTGACACAGCCGGGGAAGCTATAGTTACTGAGGGGTTAGGCATACTAGTAGTGATAGTACCAGACGCAGACGTGGGAACCATAGAGGAAGCTACCACAGGGACTTGGGGAGCGGGCACAACAACAGGGGATTGGGGGTTACTCATAACTTGAGCGATAACACTATGAAGCACAGAATTAAGATAGTCAGCATTAATTGGATTATTAAAGTATGAAAGTATGGGGTTAGTAACATCCCGGGTTGGTAAAGTTGGTATCATTCCTGAGGTATTATTTATCCCTGAACTCTCTTTTTCCGAATTATGTATACCCAAGGCTTCACTCTAACATTAATTCCTGAATCCTGCTCTGGAACCATATTGCTAGACCCTTCACTTGATCCTGGTGCGAGACCACTAACACTGAGGTTAACATCTGCCATCCTGTTCACTAGGGACTTCACTCGTATCCTACTTGATCGTCTGATTACACTATTTAACGTCTTGCTACGCAAATTATATTTTGTCATCACCCACTGAGTAAAGCATCACTCCACCTGACAAACATAAGGATAGGGTTGTCCTGGTCTATTCTCAAGGTTATGATCACAGTTTAATGGTAAAACAAATTAATATTTGGTAGTGTGGTTTTGATAGCCAAAGCCGACCAGTCGTAAAGCACGTGAGCCGCGTTTAATAATAAACGCTAAACCGCTGCCACCATGTGAGACCTGTACCCACTCTGCCTGAGGTATCCCAGCAAGTGAGCCCGTCTCCTGTATTATCCCAGTGCTTAACAAAATAGGGAATAGCAAAAGAAGGTACAAATAAAAAGGGGAACTGATTCTGACGGAGAATTACATACAATAACCAGTGACCTATGAGACTTATTACCAGGGGGAAGGGTAGATGTTATCAGTAACACGGACTTATACTCACTCTTAATTCACCAACCAGCTGACCCGAGATTCGCAACGCATGGCCCACTGCACACCCGCTGTCCAGAGACCTGCTCACTGGACCTGTCACCCACCTCTCTGTCTCCTCTAGTCGTTTTCATGACCTTGTATGGTGCTCAAAGCATCCCCCCTTTCCCATAAGGTGTAGGCCACGTGTTACGACCTGACGCCAGGCAAGAACAAAAGATCTGAGGCTTAAGTATGGAGGTGTGGCTGACAGCTATTTGCCAAGGTAAGGTGTGGGTAATTAGCTGGACCTGACAACACACTGACTGGTCCAGTTGCAGTTACTTGAAAGAATGTAACCCGTTGGAGCAGTTTTCCACGCCAAAGAAGCCTAGAGAGGTTTGGCCCAATGGTTAACGTGCGAGGGTGACTAGCATCGGCTAGTGCATTTCTAGTAGAAGTAGGGAAGGCAATGGAGCCAGATATTTAGTTTTAAGGAGAAATGACGGGTAAGGAGGCTTTGCACCAGAGAGCAACTGTTATGCTGGTCACCTGCGAGGTGTACTGATTATGCTGCCTTGTGGTAGTTGAGAAGGCTGACGGAAATATATGTAGTTGAATATTTTTATATTATGTTATGTGTAATTTTGTCTTTGTATTGTAATATAATTAAGGGTTTAGGATTAAAATAGTCTAATAACTTAGGACAAATTGTCCTAGTTCTCAGATATTTTAAACTGGGGGACAAAGGGGGATGTGATGTAGTCAGTGTGCTGTGAGGTCTACCTAAGCAGCCACACCTGCCCTTGGTAAATAGCTGTCAAACCACGCCTCTCGGATTAAGGCTCAGGTCTTTTGTCTTTTGGACTAGCGTCAGGTCAAAGCACATGGTGCACTCCTCATTGGGGGGATGCTTGGAGCACCATATAAGGCCGAGGAAACAACTAGAGAGGGGATTCTGGCGAAGCTCTGGCCTGTGTGCGGAGCTCTGGGCTGGAGACATTCGGGCAGAGCTCTGGCCTGTGTGCGGAGCTCTGGGCTGGAGACATTCGGGCAGAGCTCTGGCCTGTGTGCAGAGCTCTGGGCACGAGATTCTAGCAGAGCGGCTGTCGGTGTGCAGAGCTCTGGGAGAGAGCTGCTGTAGAGTCTCTGGAGGAGACTGTTGGAGACACTGGGCAGAGTTCTGTTGGAGCAGGTCTTGGGACCTGTGGCTAGAAGTGTGACCGAGTTCCTGTGGTGAACTGTCCTCTGAACTATATTGTAAGTTATATTCTGTTTCGTCAGTTGATTGTATTCCCTGTCTCCCTGCTTATATGTACAATCCCCATTTATCTAAACCCAATAATGTTCTCCTGTTCCCAAATATATTATTGTACAAGGACTTAAATAAACTGTGTTTGAGTGGAATAGTAATATTCACTGCCCCCGTATTATTCTTTATTCTTATACTTTATTTTATTATATTTTATTTTAGGTAGAGAGAGGGTGAGTAGTGTGGTGGTAATGAGAGGTGATGGTGTAGTCACCAGTGACCTCACATTTCATCCGCTCCTGTCAACCTCACCTCTCCTGCCTACTCACTATTCCCTTTACTCCCCTATTCCCCGATTATCCCTAGGTTCCTTACCCCCCTACATGACATCAGGGGCCCAAGACTGTTCAACTGCCTCCCAGCATACATCAGGGGGATTACCAATAGACCCCTGGCTGTCTTCAAGCAGGCACTGGACAGGCACCTAAAGTCGGTACCTGACCAGCCAGGCTGTGGTTCGTACGTTGGGTTGCGAGCGGCCAGCAGTAACAGCCTGGTTGATTAGGCCCTGATCCACCACGAGGCCTGGTCACAGACCGGGCCGCGGGAGCGTTGACCCCCGAAACCCTCTCCAGGTATAATAATAATATAATCTTTATTTCTACAAGTACCAGGTATACCGGCCTAGCTGACAGTGTACTTGTAGAAATAAAGACATTATTATTATTATTATTGATATACTGTGTGTTCACCCATACGTGGCTACAGGTGTCGAATCCCACCTCCTGGCTCTCTTCTGAGGGTCTCCCTCTCGTGGCTACACAAACTATCATACCCG
The DNA here is from genome assembly GCA_009830355.1 of Cherax destructor. Lineage (NCBI taxonomy): Eukaryota > Metazoa > Arthropoda > Malacostraca > Decapoda > Parastacidae > Cherax > Cherax destructor. The sequence goes on along the minus strand of WNWK01001820.1, from coordinate 177,262 downwards.
TTCTTAAGCCTATATATATATATATATATATATATATATATATATATATATATATATATATATATATATATATATATATATATATATTATATATATATAATAGAAACATGATTTTTTCGAAATTATTGCATACACAAATTTTCGCTTGCCTTATTCGGCAAGAAGAGCGTTGCTATTTAAACCAAAATTGCAAGTTTTACCTATTCCGTACGACATATATATATATATGTGTGTGTGTCTTGGCGGTAAACTGTGATGGCGGGGGGGAACTGTAGATGCCTGTTTATGGTTGCAGGGGGTCGAGTCACAGCTCCTGGCTGCTTCAGAGGTTTAATACGTCAACAAACAGGGAAGTGCCTGTTGTCGTGTTTTTTCTGTTCCCCTCCGTTGTTTCCGTTATTCCGGCATTGTCATGCGGTGATATTCCCGTTTTCTCCGTTGCCTTCCCGTTCTCTGTTGGTTTTATGTACCCGACTTTTATTTATTTTTTTTAGTTCGTTCCCATTTTCTGTTGTGTTGCTAACTGTGACATATTTTCTTATTGTTTCGTGACGTTCCTGTTTTAGTTTATAGCCGGGGAGAGAAAAATATTAGAGAAGACCCCTGGCTGCCTTCAAGACCCCTGGCTGCCTTCAAGACCCCTGGCTGCCTTGAAGATCCCTGGCTGCCTTCAAGACCCTGGCTGCCTTCAAGACCCTGGCTGCCAGGGGTCTTGAAGGCAGCCAGGGATCTTGAAGGCAGCCAGGGGTCTTGATGGCAGCCAGGGATCTTGAGTGCAGCCAGGGGTCTTGAAGGCTGCCAGGGGTCTTGAAGGCAGCCAGGGATCTTGAAGGCAGCCAGGGATCTTCAAGGCAGCCAGGGATCTTCAAGGCAGCCAGGGGTCTTGAAGGCAGCCAGGGGTCTTGAAGGCAGCCAGGTGTCTTGAAGGCAGCCAGGGGTCTTGAAGACAGCCAGGCGTCTTAAAGACAGCCAGGGGTCTTGAAGACAGCCAGGTGTCTTGAAGGCAGCCAGGGGTCTTGACGGCAGCCAGGGGTCTTGAAGGCAGCCAGGGGTCTTGAAGGCAGCCAGGGGTCTTGAAGGCAGCCAGGGGTCTTGAAGGCAGCCAGGGGTCTTGAAGGCAGTTAGGGGTCTTGAAGGCAGCCAGGGGTCTTGAAGACAGCCAGGCGTCTTGAAGACAGCCAGGTGTCTTGAGGACAGCCAGGTGTCTTGAGGACAGCCAGGGGTCTTGAAGACAGCCAGGGGTCTTGAAGACAGCCAGGTGTCTTGAAGGCAGCCAGGGGTCTTGAATGCAGCCAGGGGTCTTGAAGGCAGCCAGGGGTCTTGAAGGCAGCCAGGGGTCTTGAAGACAGCCAGGGGTCTTGAAGACAGCCAGGGGTCTTGAAGACAGCCAGGTGTCTTGAAGACAGCCAGGTGTCTTGAAGACAGCCAGGTGTCTTGAAGACAGCCAGGTGTCTTGAAGACAGCCAGGTGTCTTGAAGACAGCCAGGTGTCTTGAAGGCAGCCAGGTGTCTTGAAGGCAGCCAGGTGTCTTGAATGCAGCCAGGGGTCTTGAATGCAGCCAGGGGTCTTGAAGTCAGCCAGGGGTCTTGAAGGCAGCCAGGGGTCTTGAAGACAGCCAGGGGTCTTGAAGACAGCCAGGGGTCTTGAAGACAGCCAGGTGTCTTGAAGGCAGCCAGGTGTCTTGAAGACAGCCAGGTGTCTTGAAGGCAGCCAGGTGTCTTGAAGACAGCCAGGGGTCTTGAAGACAGCCAGGTGTCTTGAAGACAGTTAGGGGTCTTGAAGGCAGCCAGGGGTCTTGAAGGCAGCCATGGGTCTTGAATGTCCAGTGATTCCAAGCATTCCGTAATTAAAGTGTTTGAGGGAACTTAAATGTGCAGTGAGCGGAGGAGAGAGAGATACATGATAATATATACTTGGAAAGTACTTGAGGGCCTGGTCCCAAACCTGCACACTGTCATAACAACATACTGGAGTGAGAGATATGGGAGAAAGTGTAAAATAAACCCAGTGAGGAGCAGGGGTGCGGTGGGGACAATAAGGGAGCCCTGTATTAACATCCGGGGTCCCAGACTATTCAACATCTTACCAGAAGATATCCGAAACATCGCTGGAACCAGTGTAGAAGAGTGTAGAAGCCTTCAAGAGGAAACTGGACAAATATCTTCACCAGGTGCCAGATCAACCAGGCTGTGATGGATGTGGGTCAGCGGGCCTCCAGCAGCAGCAGCAGCCTGGTTGATCAGGCAAGCACCAGAATATATGAACTCTCGAATCTCTTCAAAGGTATATCAAAGGTAAGGTAAAGGTTTTCTGTATATTCTCAAGATCTGCGATTTTACCTGCCTTGAATGTGGCTTACCCCCCCCCCTCTTCCCCAAGACAGTCTTCCAGCAGTGTGGCTTGTTGACACTGTGGCTTAGCCTCCCTCCCTTCCCCCGCCCTCAGGATGCCACCCAGGTTAACAGGAGAGGTCAGGCATCCCTACCTCACTCTCTCTCTTATCCTTCCCTCTTTTCCACTCCCTCTCCTTTCCTCTCCACTCGTTCTTTTTTCACTGTTCACCCATTTCCATTCCCCCTCTCCCTCTCCTCCCTTTCTTTCTCCCTTTTGTTTGGCTCCCTCTCTCCCCCTCTGGTTCTTCACTCACCTGCTCTCCCACTCCTCCCTCTCCCTCTTTAACACAGTTGCCAGATATACATTCCACCATCCGGAAACAAGAAACATGTTAGTTCCGGGTTGACTTCTCTTCTTTTATGCAACACTTTTGACCTTGTTTTGTGTTACATAACATTGTTTTACAGTTGTGTTTAGTGTTGCTGACACTGTATTAACACTTACCTAGTGTTGCTGACACTGTATTAACACTTACCTAGTGTTGCTGACACTGTATTAACACTTATCTAGTGTTGCTGACACTGTATTAACACTTACCTAGTGTTGCTGACACTGTATTAACACATATCTAGTGTTGCTGACACTGTATTAACACTTACCTAGTGTTGCTGACACTGTCAACACTTACCTAGTGTTGCTGACACTGTATTAACACTTACCTAGTGTTGCTGACACTGTATTAACACTTACCTAGTGTTGCTGACACTATATTAACACTTACCTAGTGTTGCTGACACTGTATTAGCACTTACCTAGTGTTGCTGACACTGTATTAGCACTTACCTAGTGTTGCTGACAGTGTATTAACACTTACCTAGTGTTGCTGACACTGTATTAACACTTACCTAGTGTTGCTGACACTGTATTAACACTTACCTAGTGTTGCTGACACTGTATTAACACTTACCTAGTGTTGCTGACACTGTATTAACACTTACCTAGTGTTGCTGACACTGTATTAACACTTACCTAGTGTTGCTGACACTGTATTAACACTTACCTAGTGTTGCTGACACTGTATTAACACTTACCTAGTGTTGCTGACACTGTATTAACACTTACCTAGTGTTGCTGACACTATTAACACTTACCTAGTGTTGCTGACACTGTATAAACACCTAGTGTTGCTGACACTGTATTAACACTTACCTAGTGTTGCTGACACTGTATTAACACTTACCTAGTGTTGCTGACACTGTCAACACTTACCTAGTGTTGCTGACACTGTCAACACTTACCTAGTGTTGCTGACACTGTATTAACTACTAGTGTGCTGACACTGTATTAACCTTACCTAGTGTTGCTGACACTGTATTAACACTTATCTAGTGTTGCTGACACTGTATTAACACTTACCTAGTGTTGCTGACACTGTATTAACACTTACCTAGTGTTGCTGACACTGTATTAACACTTACCTAGTGTTGCTGACACTGTATTAACACTTACCTAGTGTTGCTGACACTGTATTAACACTTACCTAGTGTTGCTGACACTGTATTAACACTTACCTAGTGTTGCTGACACTGTATTAACACTTACCTAGTGTTGCTGACACTGTATTAACACTTACCTAGTGTTGCTGACACTGTATTAACACTTACCTAGTGTTGCTGACACTATTAACACTTACCTAGTGTTGCTGACACTGTATTAACACTTACCTAGTGTTGCTGACACTGTATTAACACTTACCTAGTGTTGCTGACACTATTAACACTTACCTAGTGTTGCTGACACTGTCAACACTTACCTAGTGTTGCTGACACTGTCAACACTTACCTACATCACATTGTAGAGATTTCTTGTCAGACAAATATGGAACAGGGTGAACTTGTAGCCAGTTGTGGGCCAGCAGTGGGTCATCTGCAGGCCAGCAGTGGGCCATCTGCGGGCCAGCAATGGGCCATCTGTGAGCCAGCAGTAGGCCATCTGTGGTCCAGCAGTAGGCCATCTGTGGTCCAGCAGTGGGCCATCTGTGGTCCAGCAGTGGGCCATCTGCGGGCCAGCAGTGGGCCATCTGCGGGCCAGCAGTGGGCCATCTGCGGGCCAGCAGTGGGCCAGTTGTGGGCCATCTGTGGTCCAGCAGTGGGCCAGTTGTGGGCCATCTGTGGTCCAGCAGTGGGCCAGCTATTTCATTTGATCAACTGACTTTATTTGGTTGATGTCATTATGTTGTATGAACAATGTTCCAGACTCGAGTCATCCTGGGAATAAATGATCTCAGATGAAGTGATGTTGGCTGCCCGTCTTGTGGTGTAGTAGTTGTCTTCTGTCAGTCTTGTGGTGTATCAGTTGTCTTCTGTCAGTCTTGTGGTGTAGCAGTTGTCTTCTGTCAGTCTTGTGGTGTAGCAGTTGTCTTCTGTCAGTCTTGTGGTGTATCAGTTGTCTTCTGTCAGTCTTGTGGTGTATCAGTTGTCTTCTGTCAGTCTTGTGGTGTAGCAGTTGTCTTCTGTCAGTCTTGTGGTGTAGCAGTTGTCTTCTGTCAGTCTTGTGGTGTATCAGTTGTCTTCTGTCAGTCTTGTGGTGTATCAGTTGTCTTCTGTCAGTCTTGTGGTGTAGTAGTTGTCTTCTGTCAGTCTTGTGGTGTAGTAGTTGTCTTCTGTCAGTCTTGTGGTGTATCAGTTGTCTTCTGTCAGTCTTGTGGTGTAGCAGTTGTCTTCTGTCAGTCTTGTGGTGTAGCAGTTGTCTTCTGTCAGTCTTGTGGTGTATCAGTTGTCTTCTGTCAGTCTTGTGGTGTATCAGTTGTCTTCTGTCAGTCTTGTGGTGTAGTAGTTGTCTTCTGTCAGTCTTGTGGTGTATCAGTTGTCTTCTGTCAGTCTTGTGGTGTAGCAGTTGTCTTCTGTCAGTCTTGTGGTGTATCAGTTGTCTTCTGTCAGTCTTGTGGTGTATCAGTTGTCTTCTGTCAGTCTTGTGGTGTAGTAGTTGTCTTCTGTCAGTCTTGTGGTGTATCAGTTGTCTTCTGTCAGTCTTGTGGTGTATCAGTTGTCTTCTGTCAGTCTTGTGGTGTAGTAGTTGTCTTCTGTCAGTCTTGTGGTGTATCAGTTGTCTTCTGTCAGTCTTGTGGTGTATCAGTTGTCTTCTGTCAGTCTTGTGGTGTAGTAGTTGTCTTCTGTCAGTCTTGTGGTGTATCAGTTGTCTTCTGTCAGTCTTGTGGTTTAGCAGTTGTCTTCTGTCAGTCTTGTGGTGTAGTAGTTGTCTTCTGTCAGTCTTGTGGTGTAGTAGTTGTCTTCTGTCAGTCTTGTGGTGTATCAGTTGTCTTCTGTCAGTCTTGTGGTGTATCAGTTGTCTTCTGTCAGTCTTGTGGTGTAGTAGTTGTCTTCTGTCAGTCTTGTGGTGTATCAGTTGTCTTCTGTCAGTCTTGTGGTTTAGCAGTTGTCTTCTGTCAGTCTTGTGGTGTAGTAGTTGTCTTCTGTCAGTCTTGTGGTGTATCAGTTGTCTTCTGTCAGTCTTGTGGTGTATCAGTTGTCTTCTGTCAGTCTTGTGGTGTATCAGTTGTCTTCTGTCAGTCTTGTGGTGTAGTAGTTGTCTTCTGTCAGTCTTGTGGTGTAGTAGTTGTCTTCTGTCAGTCTTGTGGTGTATCAGTTGTCTTCTGTCAGTCTTGTGGTGTAGTAGTTGTCTTCTGTCAGTCTTGTGGTGTAGTAGTTGTCTTCTGTCAGTCTTGTGGTGTAGGTCACTTCTCACTGTCCTCAGAGTGTTGGCTGCCCGTCTTGTGGTGTAGGTCACTTCTCACTGTCCTCAGAGTGTTGGCTGCCCGTCTTGTGGTGTAGGTCACTTCTCATTGTCCTCAGAGTGGAGACAAGTTTGGTACTCTGACAATGTTGGTCTCGCACATAGCAGTAGGTCACCCACATCCCTCCTGTGTTGAAGGTTCTGCTGACATAATAGATCTGTCCAGGCTGTGTCCAGGGTGTGTCCCAGGCTGGTTCAGGCTGTGTCCAGTGTGTGGCCCAGGCTGGTCCAGGTTGTGTCCAGGCTGTGTCCAGGCTGTGTCCAGGCTGTGGCCCAGGCTGGTTCAGGCTGTGTCCAGGGTGTGTCCCAGGCTGGTTCAGACTGTGTCCAGTGTGTGGCCCAGGCTGGTTCAGGCTGTGTCCAGGCTGTGTCCAGGCTGTGTCCAGGGTGTGGCCCAGGCTGGTTCAGGCTGTGTCCAGGGTGTGTCCCAGGCTGGTTCAGGCTGTGTCCAGTGTGTGGCCCAGGCTGGTTCAGGCTGTGTCCAGGCTGTGTCCAGGGTGTGGCCCAGGCTGGTTCAGGCTGTGTCCAGGGTGTGTCCCAGGCTGGTTCAGGCTGTGTCCAGTGTGTGGCCCAGGCTGTGTCCAGTGTGTGGCCCAGGCTGGTTCAGGCTGTGTCCAGGCTGTGTCCAGGCTGTGGCCCAGGCTGGTTCAGGCTGTGTCCAGGGTGTGTCCCAGGCTGGTTCAGGCTGTGTCCAGTGTGTGGCCCAGGCTGGTTCAGGCTGTGTCCAGGCTGTGTCCAGGGTGTGGCCCAGGCTGGTTCAGGCTGTGTCCAGGCTACCTACCTACCTGGAGTCTACATGGAGGGTGTTCCGGGGATCAACGCCCCCGCGGCCCTGTCTACGACCAGGCCTCCCGGTGGATGAGGGCCTGATCAACCAGGCTGTTACTACTGGCCGCACGTAGTGTCCAGGCTGTGTATTATGCTATTGTGTATATTTCTATGTTCGTATATTCCTCATCTTCATTCTCTCCCTCCTATCTCTCATCTTTATTTTCTTCATCTTCTATCTATTCACATTTCCACATTCTCTTTCACTCTCACACTCACTTTCTCACTCCTTTTCTCTCTAACTCTTCCCTCTCTCTCTCCCTCTCTCTCACTCTCTCTCACTGAGGCAATATTCCCACGGGGTACATTTGGTGCAGACTTTAGTTCGCGAAAAATTGGTCGGTGAGTCACGAGGAGGAAAAAACGCGAAAATTGATGGGAGTCAATTAAATCTTGCCAGCCAGTAAAAGGAAGGAAGGAAGGAGGGAAGGAGGCAAGGATGAAGGGAAGGAGGCAAGGATGAAGGGAAGGAGGAAGGCAAGGATGAAGGGAAGGAGGAAGGCAAGGATGAAGGGAAGGAGGCAAGGATGAAGGGAAGGAGGAAGGCAAGGATGAAGGGAAGGAGGCAAGGATGAAGGGAAGGAGGAAGGCAAGGATGAAGGGAAGGAGGCAAGGATGAAGGGAAGGAGGAAGGCAAGGATGAAGGGAAGGAGGCAAGGATGAAGGGAAGGAGGCAAGGATGAAGGGAAGGAGGCAAGGATGAAGGGAAGGAGGCAAGGATGAAGGGAAGGAGGCAAGGATGAAGGAATGAGGCAAGGATGAAGGGAATGAGGCAAGGATGAAGAGGGAGGGAGGGAGAACAAGGATGAAGGGAGGGAGGAGACAAGGATGAAGGGAGGGAGGGAGGAGACAAGGATGAAGGGAAGGAGGGATGGAGACAAGGATGGAGAGAGGAGGGAGACAAGGATGGAGAGAGGGAGGAAGGCAAGGATGAAGGGAGGGAGGGAGGGAGGAGACAAGGATGAAGGGAGGGAGGGAGGGAGGAGACAAGGATGAAGGGAAAGGAGGGAGGAGACAAGGATGGAGAGAGGGAGGAAGAGCAAGGATGAAGGGAGGGAGGAGAGGGAGGAGAGAAAGGAGGAAGGAAGGGAAGATGGAGAGGATGAGAGGAACAAGGATGGAGAGAGGGAGGAGAGCAAGGATGAAGGAGGGAGGGAGACAAGGATGAAGGGAAGGAGGGATGGAGGCAAGGATGGAGAGAGGGAGACAAGGATGGAGAGAGGGAGGGAGGGAGACAAGGATGAAGAGAGGGAGGGAGGGAGACAAGGATGGAGAGAGGGAGGTAGGGAGACAAGGATGGAGAGAGGGAGGGAGACAAGGATGAGAGGAGAGGGAGGGAGACAAGGATGAAGAGAGGAGGGAGGGAGACAAGGATGAAGGGAAGGAGGGATGGAGGCAAGGATGGAGAGGAGGGAGACAAGGATGAGAGAGAGGAGGGAGGGAGACAAGGATGAAGGAAGGAGGAGGAGGCAAGGATGGAGAAGAGAGGAGACAAGGATGGAGAGAGGGAGGGAGGGAGACAAGGATGAAGAGAGGGAGGGAGGGAGACAAGGATGGAGAGAGGAGGGAGGGAGACAAGGATGAAGAGAGGAGGGAGGGAGACAAGGATAAAGAGAGGGAGGGAGGGAGACAAGGATGAAGAGAAGGAGGGAGGGAGACCAGGATGAAGAGGAAGGAGGGAGACAAGGATGAAGAGAGGAAGGAGACAAGGATGGAGAGAGGGAGGGAGGAGACAAGGATGAAGAAGAGGAAGGGAGACAAGGATGAGAGAGGAGGGAGGAGACAAGGATGGAGGAGAGACAGGATGAAGGGATGGAGGAGACAAGGATGGAGAGGGAGGAGGAGGAGACAAGGATGGAGAGGTGGAGGAGACAAAGATGAAGAGGAGGGAGGCAGGATGGAGAGAGGAGACAAGGATGGAGAGAAGGAGGGAGGCAAATGAAGAGAGGAGGGAGGACAAAGGATGAAGAGAAGGAGTGAGGAGACAATGATGAGAGAGGGAGGGAGGAGTTAGGCAGGATGAGAAGGAGGATACAATGATGGAGAGAGGGAGGGAGGGAGTTAGGCAAGGATGAAGAGAAGGAGGGAGTGAGACAATGATGGAGAGAGGGAGGGAGGGAGTTAGGCAAGGATGAAGGGAAGGAGGGAGGGAGGGAAGGAGGCAAGGATGGCTTTATATTGTGTACTCTGTGCAGTTGTACAAGTTGAGAGAGAGATCAATGAGGACGACCTAGTTGCTCCATGTTGTTTACGTGTCACCAGGTGTGTGTGTGTGTGTGTGTTGATGGGTTTTTGGAAGTTTCGTGTGTGTGAGTCGGTTTGCACTCGCCTATATGTAGTTGCAGGGGTCGAATCAAGGCTCCTAGCTCCGCCCTCTCCTTTGGGATGACACTCCTGGCCACTTGACTCCTAACATACCTCTTCTTAAAGCTACCTGGAGGGTATTCCAGGGATCAACGCCCCCGCGGCCCAATCTACCTCCCGGTAGATCAGGGCCTGATCAACCAGGCTGTTACTGCTGGCCGCACGTAGTCCAACGTACGAACCACAGCCCGGCTGATCCGGCACCGACGTATCTGTCCAGCTCCCTCTTGAAGACAACCAGGGGTTTATTGGTAATTTCCCTTATGCATGGTGGGAGGCTGTTGAACAGTCTTGGGTCCCAGACACTTATGGTGTTTTCTCTTAAGTGTACCAATGGTCCCCCTACTTTTCATCGCCTGCCCAGTCTTTTACTTTCGTAGGGAGTGATTTGTGTCCAGAGTGTTCCACTTCAACACTCCTAACATTCCCGTTTTGAATTTCAAGCGGTTCCGTCGTGTGGGCGGGCGTGTGTGTGCGGGCGTGTGTGTGGGCGGGTGGGCGTGTGTGTGGGTGGACGGGTGTGCGGGTCTGTGTGTGTACTCACCTAATTGTGGTTGCAGGGGTCGAGACTCAGCTCCTGGCCCCGATGGCGGGTGTGTGTGTGTGGACGGGTGTGTGTGTGTGTGTGGACGGGTGTGTGTGTGTGTGTGTGGACGGGTGTGTGTGTGTATGTGTGAGCGGGTCTGTGTGTGGGGGTGGGGCGGGTCTGTGATTTGGCGGGAACATGCGCGCCAAAATATAACATTTCAATTTTCTTTTCCCAGGGCAGCCAACCACCAGTCATTTATCTCAAAAAAAAAAATCCTCATTTTAACCAGGTTTCTCTTAAATAACATATTTTGGGTAGACTAATGCACTTTGCGCATGTCCCCGTTGATGGGTAGTGAAATGAAGATGGGGAGAAGGAAGAGAGAAGGGGAGAGAGGAGAAATGAGAGAAGTGGATGAGCAATGCTGGTGGCTGCATTGATCCCGCGCGCGCTATCTGTAGCCGCTCCACGGTACTTCCCGCGAAAATTATCAAAAGTCTGCGGTGAAGCCTTTAATGTTGGCACTGATGCCACCCCTACCCCCTGTCAGGGTGCCTTCCCTCCTTTCCCCCTTCCTGCCAGGGTGCCTTCCCTCCTCCCATATGTCTACATATAACTCATGACAGTAGAAGGCTCACAACACTTTTGTTACCTTAAAAATCTTGTATACGGTTTTCACAATTACAAAAAAATCCAGATTGGCAGACGTCACAGTTACAGGATCAAGAGTTGATGGCGCTCACGGAGTCCACTTTGTAATGGCGCTGCAGGTTATTGCAGGATGCAGGGAGAATGGGTTGTAAGTGGGAGATGGATGATTAGTAGGGTATGGAGTGCAGCAGGATGGTGGATAGTGCAGGGATAGAGGGTAGCAGGAGATCGAGGTAGAAGGGACTGAGGGAGGTACTAGAGGTATAATCTTCAGAGTTTGTGTAGTAAGTCAGTTTCTGTCAAAAAGTCAATGAGAGAGTCAGGATTAAAGGAGGGTCCATCTGCAAGAAGGGAAGGTAAAGAAAGGGCCGCAGAGCGAAGACGACGTTGGAGGTAAATTCTGCGTGCTCGTTGATAGAGTGGGCAGTCCAACAGAATATGTCGAACAGACACTGGAACCTGACAATGCTCACAGAGAGGGGCAGGGAGCCTCTCCATGAGATACCCGTGAGTAAGACAAGTGTGGCCGATGCGAAGACGGGAGAGTGTAGTCTCCCAACCTCAACATTGGTGACAAGAAGAAGACCAGAAACCTATACTCTGTTTAATAGAATGAAGTTTGTTATTTAGCAGATCAGACCAGCATTGTTGCCAACGGGTGCAAAGGTGGGTAGCAAAGACTGCAAAATAGTCCGTGAATGGAACACCTCTATATGAAACCTCACATTACCTCTCTGAAGGCGACTTGTCATAGCCGGTTGAACCACCTTAAAACCCTAGCACATCTTTCATGGGGGGCTGATCGTAGAACTCCTTCGCCTGCACTCAGCCCTAATTTTATTGAAACTCGATTATGGTGACCAGATATATTCGGCGGCCTTCCCTGCTACTCTTTCCAGCCTTAATCCCATCCATCACCAGGGATTGCGTTTATGCCTTGGTGCATTTCGTTCTTCCCCGGTTGAGAACCTCTATGTAGAAGCGAACATTCCATCCTTGTCCGATCGTCGAGATGCACAGTGCCTTCGCTATTATGTTCGCTCTCATGACCTCCGCAATCCTTCCATGTATAGGATTGTCACAGATGTTAGTAGACGCTCTTTATTTGTTCGTCGACCCTGTTTACTTCGTCCCTTTTCTCTTCGTTTACATTCGCTCTTGTCTTCCCTTCAGCTACCACCTTTCTATGTTCATGTGGCATCTCCCTTTTCCCTACCCCCTTGGGAAGTTCCTGCTGTCCGTGTCTGTTCTTTTCCTCTACCTTGCGCAAAAGCCCAACTACCTACGGCGGCTTCTCGCTCTTTTTCTAGACCACTTCCGTTCTCATTCCCATGCCATCGCAGTGTACACCGATGGTTCTAAGTCATCAGACAGCATCAGATTCGCAGCAGCGTTTCCGGACAGCGTCGTGCGAGGGCATCTATTATCCTCGGCTAGCATATTTACGGCTGAATTGTATGCCATTCTTATGGCACTTATCCGTATTGCATCTATGCCTGTGTCACAATTTGTGGTCGTTTCAGACTCCCTTAGTGCTTTACAGGCTATCCGAAAATTTTATACACCTCACCCCCTAGTTCTTCGTATCCAACTTAGGTTACGCCGTATCTCTAGCAAACACAAAGATATTGTTTTTTGTTGTGTCCCTGGTCATGTTGACGTACAGTGCAATGAACAGGCAGACACTGCTGCACGGTCAGCAGTACATGACCTTCCAGTTTCATATAGAGGTGTTCCATTCACAAATTATTTTGCAGTCATTGCTACCCACCTTTGCACCCGTTGGCAACAATGCTGCTCTGATCTGCTAAATAACAAACTTCATTCTATTAAATTGAGTATAGGTTTCTGGTCTTCTTCTTGTCACCAATGTCGAGGTTGGGAGACTACACTCTCCCGTCTTCGCATCGGCCACACTCATCTTACTCGCAGGTATCTCATGGAGAGGCTCTCTGTCCCTCTGTGAGCATTGTCAGGTTCCAGTGTCTGTTTGCCATATTCTGTTGGACTGCCCACTCTATCAACGAGCACGCAGAATTTACCTCCAACGTCGTCTTCGCTCTGCGGCCCTTTCTTTACCTTCCCTTCTTGCTGATGGGCCCTCCTTTAATCCTGACTCTCTCATTGACTTTTTGACAGCAACTGACTTACTACACAAACTCTGAAGATTATACCTCTAGTACCTCCCTCAGTCCCAGCTGTGGAAGTCTGCTATTGTTCTCCCTTTTCGAAAACCAGGTACTACGGGACGTGATTCCTCTCACTACCGTCCCATCGCTCTTACCAGTGCAGTTTGCAAGGTGATGGAACGTCTAGTTAATAGACGTTTGATGTGGTATTTAGAGACGCACAATAGTCTCTTCCCTAGTCAATATGGCTTCCGTAAGGGCCGTTCTGCCATTGACCCCTTGCTGTGCTTGGATACGTATATTCGTAATGCCTTTGCGAATAACCATTCGGTTATCGCTATCTTTTTCGACCTTGAGAAGGCTTATGACACAACTTGGAGATATAATATCTTGGCCCAGGCCCACTCCTTAGGCCTCCGAGGCAACCTACCATTCTTTCTTAAGGCCTTCTTAACTGACAGACATTTCCGGGTCCGGGTTAGTAATGAATTCTCCTCGGAATTTGTCCAAGCTGAAGGTGTCCCCCAGGGATGTGTTCTGAGCACAACACTCTCTGCTTGCTATAAATAATCTGGCATCTGTTCTCCCATCTAATATTTGGTCATCGCTCTATGTGGATGACTTTGCTATAGCTTGTGCAGGTGCTGACTGTCACCTCATTGCAGTTTCCCTCCAGCATGCCATCAACCGGGTTTCTGATTGGGCCAAAACTCACGGGTTTAAATTTTCTAGTGGCAAAACTCATCAAATTACGTTGACTAGACGTTCAGTGGTCTCTGATCATCCATTGTACCTATACGGCTCACGTATCCCAGAATATGATACAGTCAGGTTTCTCGGCCTCCTGTTCTACCGTCGATTGTCCTGGAAACCTCACATTACCTCTCGTTCAGTTAAGAAGGCCTTAAGGAAAAATGGTAGATTGCCACAGAGGCCTAAGGAGTGGGCCTGGGCCAAGATATTATACCTACAAGTTATTTGCTAATAACCGAGTGGTTATTAGCAAAGGCATTACGAATATATGTATCCAAGCGCAGTAAGGGGTCAATGGCAGAACGGCCCTTACAAAAGCCATATTGATTAGTGGAGAGACTACTGTGCATCTCTAAATACCACATCAAACGTCTATTAACTAGACGTTCCATCACCTTGCAAACTGCACTGGTAAGAGCGATGGGACGGTAGTGGGAGGTATCATGTCCCGTAGTACCTATTTTGCGAAAAGGGAGAACAATAGCAGACTTCCACAGCTGGGGAATAACTCCTTGCGACCATATAAGATTAAAGAGTCGTAAGAGATCAGCAAGAGCAGACTGATGTAAATGCTGTAGCATACGAATATGTATGCCGTCTGGCCCAGCTGCCGATGATCGGCAAGCGGAGTGTGTTGCTTCCAGTTCTTGAAGGGTAAAAGGCACATTATAAGATTCTTCTCCGAGAGAAGAAAAATCGAAGGGCTTTAACTCGCTGGCAGACTTAGAAGAAAGGAACAAGGGCCATAGATGGAGTCCCTGAGAAATGCGGACCAGATGATTACCAATTTCAGTGGCAACGGCAAGAGGGTGTACTATATCGACACCTGCAACCCGAAGAACGGGAGCCGGGTCGGGGAGAATTTACCACTCAATTTCTGCACTTTCTTCCAGACTGCACTCATCAAGGAAGCCGAAGTGACGGTGGAAACGTAATCCCGCCAGCAAGTGCGTTTAGCGTCGCATATGACACGGCAAGCAATTGTTCTCCTCTGCTTAAAATCAAGGAGTCTCACTGTGGTTCTGTTATACCGGTACCTGCCCCACGCAGCGCGTTTCAAACGTACTGCCTGAGCACAAGCAGGAGACCACCAAGGCACACACTTCTGAGAATGCTTGCCCGAGGTTTGGGGGATAGAATGTGAAGCTGCGGTTAAGACGGAGGATGAGAAGACATGTAAAACCTCATCAATGGAGGACAAGGAAGGAGCCTCATGAAAAGCAGTAAGATGTGCATAAAGGTCCCAATTCGCCCGGTCAAATTGCCAGCGTGGGCTACGAGGAGGTGGAGAATACGAAGGGGACATGAGGATGATTGGAAAATGATCGCTGTCATGTAAGTCCGGGAGGACAGGCCAGGTGAAGTCAAGGACAGTTGAGGAAGAGCAGATGGAGAGATCGATGCAAGAGAAAGAATGAGTTCGAGGGTCAAAATGGGTGGGAGTACCCGTATTTAAAACATGGAGGGGGAGAGAAGCAAGATATGCCTCCAACTGAATGCCACGGGAGTCACAGTGCGACCCCCCCCTCCCCAGAGAAAATGGTGTGCGTTAAAATCGCCAAGTAACAGAAGGGGTGACGGCAAGGAAGAAACCAGAAAATCAACATCTGGGATAGACAATGCCTGAGAATGGGAGCGATATAAAGAACAGTGTGTATACCACTTATTCAAGTGAATACTGGCTGCAGTGTAATGTAGAGAAGAATGAATATAGAGCTGACGGTATGGAATACCAGTGCTTATAAGAAGAGCACTTTCATCAAAGGTTCCATCGGAAAAAGGATCCGATGAATATAACAAATCATAGCCCGAAAAGGGACGGATAACAGCGGATTGTAATTTGGGTTCTTGCAAACAGACCCCAACAGGGATAAACTGGGAGAGCAACACCTGAAGCTCACCCCGGTTACCCCTGAGGCCTCGGATATTCCACTGCAAATAAGCCATGATTTATAAAGAGAAAGATACAAGTCGAAGTTAGAGGTATCTATGGACTAGGGTTAGAAAAGTCCATGTGTGGAGGAAGCAGAAGACCTGTAATCAGAGAAGGAGGGGGACGCTGTGAAGGAAGGAGGGGTGTAGACGGAGAAGAGAGAGGAGGAGGAACCGGAGGTGGAGCAGTGTCCATCAACATTCCAGTCTCTGAAATATATTCTGCGATAGCGTCCAACGTTTCGGCAGACAAAGATGCAGGATGTGGGACCACATTAGAGATGGAAGAAGGAGGAGGGTGAGCAACAATCGGGGAGACTATAGACTGTACTAAAGTGGAGGGTGAGGAGATGGAAGAGGAAACTGTCGAAGGGGTTTGGGAGGGGACAGGAGTGGAAGCGACCTGGGGGAAAGCAGTCAAGGAAAAAACTTGGGAGGGGACAGGGGATGAAGATATTGAACGAGGAGGAGGATGAACCTCCACACACATTACAGAACTAGTCGGAGGTGAAGAACCTGGCAATGGGGATTTTTTGCCGGACTTATGAGAAGAGGGGCGGTGAGAATTAGGTGTTGGACAAGGGCGTGTAAGCACAGAACTGTGCGAGTGAGTTGAGGAAGGGGTGAGGACAGTATGGGATGCCGAGGTAGGGACCTCGGAGCCAAGAACAACAAAAGAATTCGAGACAGGTGACTGAGGATGGGGCGACCACAGAGGAAGCCGCGGGAGTTGGGACCCCAGAAGTGGGGGGATGTTTAGCAATGCGAGAATAGGAAATACGGGGAAGTCTCCCTTGAAGGCATAGATGAGAGACGGCCATAGCATATGAGAAGACTTCCGCCTCTTTGAAACAACGGATTTCCCGCTCATTTAAGTAAACCTGACAACGGCAAGAGTACGATGGATGCACCTCATGACAGTCAAGGCAAGAGGTAGGTAGATTACAAGAAGAACTGGCAATATTTCGCTGGATGACCAAAACGCCAGCAGTTTCTACACTGTTGCGGTGTAGGGGTCACCTTTCGAACTTGTAAACGGTGACCTGCAATGTAGACCGAGGGCAGAAGTTCACGGCAGTCAAATGAGCAATATTGGAAGGATAACGTCTTCGCTTACGGGCAGGGAGGACAAAAGTGTCAACTTTGAGGATAGGGAGGTCTTGGAGCTCAAGCTGCTCCAGAATGTCATCACCACATGTCTGGAAATTCCGTTGGACAATGGTGTGGGGTAAAATGACAGTACCACTACAAGAATTGAGAGAATGATGTTTGTCAATAGTAATAGGAATAGTATCTATGGTCGTAAGGAGAGAAAGATCGCGAGCTTGGCCAGCATTCTGGACCGTGATGATGCAAGTGCCGCTCTTGAGAGCGTGAAATGAGATATCTTTACCTACATGGCGTAGGAGAGCCTTACCAATACTATGATCGGAAAGATAGGTAGTTGGAGAAGTCGGTCTTAGAGTAAAAAACTTTGTCCATTGAGTAGTGTGAAACAAAGTGTTTAAGGGGAGTGCGTGACAAGCTGGTCGTTTCTGAGATGAATGAGAATGAAGTGTCGAATCGTCATGTAAGGGTCTTGGTCGTTTGGATGTGGGACCAAAGGTGGTCCGACGTGGGACAGGCGAGCAATCCGAAAATTGCCGCACCGTAGAGGGAGAAGCCGGAATCAAGGTCAGAGAAGAGCAAAGGTCAGACGTGTCAAAAGGGCCGGTTGGAACCCCGGTACCTGAAGCAGGTGACGAACCGGCACCAACAAGAGGTACAGAGGTATTGGAGGTGTCCGAATAGTTGTCCATAAATGAGGTAGGGTCAGAACTGGGTGCAGTATCAGGAAGGGGCCCGGGGGTAGTAGGTTCACGGATTGGGTCGTCCATGGTTAGGTTACTTCTTTCTTTTTGTTTTTAATAAAAAAAAAAGAAGATAATAAAAAGAAAAAAAGAATAAAAAAAAGGGGGGAACGTGGAGGAATAGCTCTTAGGAATGAAAGGGGTGTAAATCCCCCTTCGCACCCAAGAGGACCTCAACATCACAAGTAGTGCAGATGCTGCATGGAACCCGTGCCATACCCTACCCTTCATGCCAGTAAACCAGCAATCCGGGATAGCAACCTCACATCCACCGAGCCACCTCGGCGGACAAAAGAGAGGGCGGCCGGATACCTGCCACAAAGCATACCTCCTTCGGCCACCACCCATGGAATCCGAAAGGTGGCCTCCAGAGATACACCTGTCACCCGAAAGATACCCAAAGCCACCCCCCGGGAGACCAGAGAGGGATCAGGACATCCCAGGCGATCCAGATTCCACGGCAAACTACACCACCGCCAAGAACCTCAACAGAATGGGATGGACCACAGTACCCTTTCCCCTACCTAGGAACCAGAATACCTGTGGAGAGAAGCTCACAGGGTAAAAATGGGAAGGGAATAAGGGAGGGATGAGGAGGAGGAGGAAAGGGAAAAGGGAGGATGGGAAAGGGAAAAGGGAGGATGGGAAAGGGGAGGGGGGATTGGAGGGTAATTAGGTTCGGTCTGAGGAAGAAGACCATGAGGTCCAATTCCTCAGACCAATAGACTCTTTACTGCGACAAGGAGCCCCCATCCCTTAAAGAGGTTGGAGCTTGGAGATTGAGATTAGAAGGGCTTAGACATCCAGCAAGTATGTGTGCGTTAGGATGGAGGCAAGAGGTTTTTATGACTTGATGTGCTGTTTGGAGTACAGTGGACCCCCGGAGTTCGTCATTAATTCGTTCCAGAATGCTGCTCATGTGCCGTTACCGAACGAATTTTTTCCCATAAGGAATAACGTAAATTAGATTAGTCCTTTTAGACCCCCAAAAATACACTTACAAAAGCACACTTACATAATTGTTCGAGTCTGGAGCAGTACGAACTCCAGGGGTCCACTGTATGAACAAGGTAGCATTTATGAAAGGATTCAGGAGGAAACCAGTTAGCTGGACTTGAGTCCTAGAGGTGGGAAGTACAGTGCCTGCGCTCTGAAGGAAGGGTGGAGATACACTACAGTTTTTTAACTGTAGTATCGGCATACCTCTGGCAAGACAGTGATGGAGTGACTGATGATGAAAGTGTTTCTTCTTTTTCGAGTCACCTGGCCTTGGTGGAAAATGGCAGCTGTATTAAAAAAGGTGAGGGTTAAGGAAGGGTTGTTGAGGTGGTTTTGACATTTAGAGAGGATGGAGTAAATTAGGATGACTAGGAGAGGGTAGAAATTTGGGGTTGGGGGAGGGAGAGGTAAGGGAGTAAAGGAGGTTTTGAGTGCTTGTGAGAGCAAAGTTAGGAGTGGAGGTAAGTGGTTTTTATGACTTAGTGTGCTGTTAAGAGTGTGAGCTAGGTAACATGAAGGGATTCAGGGATACTGGTTAGGAGTCCTGGGGATGAGGGAAGTACAGTTCCTGCAATCTGAAGGAGGGGTGGAAATTTTGCAGATTTAAGACATATGAACTGTGATGTCAACGAACTTCTGTCAAGACAGTGATTGAATGCTGGTGAAAGTGGTTTCTTCTTTTTCAAGTCTCCTCTACCTCAGTGAAGATGTCTGGTGTATTAAAATTATGATTAACAATTAAGGTAACAAATACACTTTTATCCATGCTTTAAAAATTTCATTTAGGGTCTTACGTAAAGTAGCTCAACTCTAATGTACAGTATATTTGAATTGTTCATTTTCTAATACAACGAACACTCATTTTCTGGTTATTATATGCACTACTCAATACATACACAGATCCCCCAACTTACAAACAAGTTATGTTCCTGTTTTTACAGCTTACAAATGACTTGCTTTTACAGCATAGAAAACACTAGATTGAAGAATTTTAAGTTTCACACGTTCGTATTGTCGCTCATTGGTTATAAGTGTTTTTAAAATGTGGTAAAACACTGAATGCAAAGGAGGCTTTATTGTACAATATTTCACCACAAATTGGCTTTATCAAGTAGTACATAAAATGCTACAGAAAATCACAACTTTGAATATTCAGCACATCTGGGAAGTCAGATGTTGAGTGTGTGAGGTCTAAGGTGTCAGGTATCGAGTGTGTGAGGTCTAAGGTGTCAGGTATCGAGTGTGTGAGGCCTAATGTGTCAGGTGTTGAGTGGACGAGATCCAGGGCATCTCTTTAATCTCATCATTTTTATAAAAATATAAGTAAATTAAATTATGGGAAATTAAATGCAAAATGGGAGTTGACACAGTTACTTTTTTGCTGATGATACTGTGCTTATGGGAGATTCTAAAGAAAAGTTGCAAAGGTTAGTGGACGAGTTTGGGAGGGTGTGTAAATATTTTTTTTTTTTTTTATTAACACATCGGCCGATTCCCACCAAGGCAGGGTGGCCTGAAAAAGAAAAACTTTCATCATCATTCACTCCATCACTGTCTTGCCAGAGGGGTGCTTTACACTACAATTATAAAACTGCAACATTAACACCCCTCCTTCAGAGTGCAGACACTGTACTTCCCATCTCCAGGACTCAAGTCCGGCCTGCCGGTTTCCCTGAATCCCTTCATAAATGTTACTTTGCAGAAAATTCGGAATGTGGAAATTAGGAGAAGGTGTGGAGTTACTAAAAGTATTTGTCAGAGGACTGAAGAGGGGTTGTTGAGGTGGTTTGGTCATTTAGAGAGAATGGATCAAAATAGAATGACTTGGAGAGCGTATAAATCTGTAGGGGAAGGAAGGCGGGGTAGGGGTCGTCCTAGAAAAGGTTGGAGGGAGGGGGTAAAGGAGGTTTTGTGGGCGAGGGGCTTGGACTTCCAGCAAGCATTTGTGAGCATGTTAGATAGGAGTGAATAGAGTCGAATGGTTTTTGGGACCTGACGAGCTGTTGGAGTGTGAGCAGGGTAACATTTTGTGAAGGTATTCAGGGAAACCAGTTAATTGATTTAGTTGGACTTGAGTCCTGGAAATGGGAAGTACAATGCCTGCACTTTAAAGGAGGGGTCTGGGATAGTGACAGCTGGGAGGGACTATTGTCAGCTGTCGTATCTGAGCGCCTCTGCAAAGACAGTGATTATGTATGAGTGTGGTGAAAGTGTTGAATGATGATGAAAGTATTTCTTTTTGGGGATTTTCTTTCTTTTTGGGTGACCCTGCCTTGGTGGGAGACGGCCGACTTGTTGAAGTATATTGCTCTATCTGAGACCATAAGATGTAACTATCAGTGTGCTGGATGCAGGCATTATGGGGTCATAATCTAAACAACACATCCATCTGTCACCTTGACACTCATTTCCATCTTACAGCCTGTTATGCACCAACACTATTTTATGAAAATGACAAGAATAAGGTAAAAAAAAAAATCCACCATTTTCTGTAATAGAAAAATATTCAAGGCATCACCTTATTCTTGTCATTTTCATAAAATAGTGTTGGTGCATAACAGGCTGTAAGATGGAAATGAGTGTCAAGGTGCCAGATAGATGTGTTGTTTAGATTATGACCCCACAATGCCTGCATCCAGCACACTGATAGTTCCATCTTATGGTCTCAGATAGAGCAATATACTTATATTTTTATAAAAATGATGAGATTAAAGAGATGCCTTGAAACATCATCCATTCCATTTTCAAACAAAATGGTAAAATGTTTACCTTATCCACACCCATAGCCCACAATGCATTAGAACAAATAAACCTAGCATGGGCTGGTAGGTTCATTGCAGTGCTTCCCAGAATCTAATCCACTCAACACCTGACTTCCCTGAATTACTGTATGAGTTGCATTTTAAATACAGTACTTGATAAAGCAAATTTGTGGTGAAAAATTGTACAATACTTTTCCATTTTTCTTTAAGTGCCATGTTAGTGATGCTGTGTATAGCTTAGTGGTGTAAGTTAGGGACTTCCTGGATTGTACTGTATAAATTGCTAACAAATGTTCCATTTATTTTATCCAAAGGGTTATTAATCAATCACACACCTTATGTAAAGCACTTTTGCTACTTCAACGTACATATATAATATTGGAAAAACTATGAGGCAGTATAAAAAAAATATATTTTGTCAAATACCATTGCTCATTGGCAATGAACAGTCAAAATTTTACATTATGACATTAAGTGGAATCTAGGGAATGTTGCAAGTCAATTGTCAGAGTTTATCACTCACTGTTTTTTGGATGTTTGAATAACTGAGAAGTTAGACATAAGCCACTTGTGTAATAATTATTGTACATTTATAGAAATATTTTTCTTTTATAAAGTACAAAATATAAGACATGAGTACAAGAGCAGTCAACCCACATTAGTAAAAGACATTGTGGATTAATTAGCTACAGTATTAAATTCAAGCTCTATACCTGTGTCTGTCAATACACAGAAGAAACCTGCTATCCATAGTGAGGGAATCAGTGAGTTGCCTTAAATAATCACTATAAAAAGTTGAAACTTTGAGCCCTCTTGTCTATGTTACACTCAAGATGCCATAGCATGCCTCTAGGGCACTCGGAAAACATTTTACAAGACTTGGGTGTTTGTTAGCTTAAGTTAGGTTTAAGTCATGTATATTAGGTGGAAACAAATATAAAAGTTTTGATTTCAACTGCATTATTAGTGTTTTTATACAGGTCAAAAAAAAAAAGTAACTTGGGGCCAAGTAGTGCAACAATAATATGAACTAGAAATATAATGTCAATATAAAAAAAAATGCCTGTTCACATGGTTTAAATTTTTGTTTTATACCAGTGAATTATATAGAAGAAGTACCATGATATACCCATTATGAGATGCCTACTCTAGACAAGAGGAGAATGACAACATGCTACTGGATACACTCAAAGCACTTTGTTGGAAAGCTCTACAGTATTACAATATTCCCACCTTCCCCTTCCCCTTTTTTTAAATAATAGTGTCTTAAGCACAAAAAAAAAAAAATTATATTCTACAATATTTTAAGTTTTGTGAGCCTATATATAATTCCCCAGCAAATGTTGCAATATTTCTTCTGCCATAATTAGGCTGTACTAGGAATTACATACAATGCTTTAAATAAAATTGTGATAAATTATATCATTCACAGTTATACTGTCTATAAAATATATTAAACTTAAGCAATAAACAATACTTTCATTAGTTATAATGAATAAAAACATCCTACTCTTTTTCTAGTCATAAATTCCTTTTTCCATTTTCATGGGGTTGAAAAATACATACTGGAAAAAACATTATAGGAAATGGGTACAGATCTACAGAATATCATAGCGCTTCTATTTGATTTGATTATAATAATAATACAGAATTCTAGGTAGTAGGTTGGTAGACAGCAACCGCCCAGGGAGGTACTACCGTCCTGCCAAGTGAGTGTAAATCGAAAGCCTGTATTTGTTTTACATGATGGTAGGATTGCTGGTGTCTTTTTTTCTGTCTCATAAACATGCAAGATTTCAGGTATGTCTTGTTACTTCTACTTACACTTAGGTCACACTACACATTCATGTACAAGCATATGTATATACACACACCCCTCTGGGTTTTCTTCTATTTTCTTACTAGTTCTTGTTCTTATTTCCTCTTATCTCCATGGGGAAGTGGAACAGAATTCTTCCTCCGTAAGCCATGCGTGTCGTAAGAGGCGACTAAAATGCCGGGTGCAAGGGGCTAGTAACCCCTTCTCCTGTATATATTACTAAATGTAAAAGGAGAAACTTTCGTTTTTTCTTTTGGGCCACCCTGCTTCGGTGGGAAACGGCCGACATAATGAAAGAAAGAAAGATCAGCCCTTTTCTAACCTCCTCCACACTCACTGCCAGTAGCATCCTAGTACACAAGTTATTACCACTTATCACAATATCCACAGTAATCTTCCAGACATTTCTCAGGGTTGATGTAATATGATACTCCATCCAAATTTTCACAAAAATTAAATATTAGTCATTCACTTATACCAGTAATAATATAATCAAATTAAGCACTAAACCCTCACTCCTACTCAACTGTTCCCACTCATTCAATACTTCTTCCTTATTGTTCACTCACAGACCACGTATATTGTCACTTCTTTACCGACCGTACATTATTACATCATTCAGATTATTATAATCAAAACCAAGTGCTAAACCCACTAGGGTCTATATCATTCAGAAATGACCTATTCAGTGTCCAAAACATTCGATGTATTATCCCATCTCTACTTTGTTTTCCATTGACCCTACTGGGTTTAGCACATTTTTTTTATCATAATTTGTTTTTCATACTCCTCTTTATGTGCTTCAATAAATTACATAAACTTTTACACACTATAACTTCACATTTCATTACAGTTCCTTTCATTACTGCATCACACTGCTTTTTCCTGCTGAGAATGACCCCTCAGTTCTACCATATCTTGTTAATGTTTCCAGAACATGTCTAACTTTTTCTTTGACCTTGCTGTATTATCCATAAGTAAGGTCCAACACACTACTACCTGACCTCCTAGCTGAAAGTCACACCTGTGATGCATAATCTTTCTCTGTTAACTTATTGCATCAACTGAAAGTTTAATTTCCCTCTTGCACTCTCCCCTACCCTGGAACACTCCTGCCCTTCACTCCATTACCTTTGCACATTCCTACGGCAGTGCTGTATGACTCTTTCAGGTTTAGTGTTTAATTTGCTTATCCTCATCATCTACAAGTAAGAGAGATTCTCAACTTTTGAATAATAGTATCTCTTACATGTTCGAGATCTCATGGGTATCAAAGCCTTACTTGTGTGTGCACATATGTGCACAACCTCCCACACAAGCATGAATACACATATAGGCATGCACATATCCCACATATATCCGCACACTTAAATTATTACCACTTCTCTCTACCTTCATGAAAAGGCAGGCAGACAATACTGGAAACAATACATTATTGCTCCACACTCATAGGTCCTCCCCTTTCTTTTTTATTTTAAAACATATACATTACCTTATTATACTTCATTTGGTGTGAGTTCTCTCAACATTTCACACTACAATATCAAAGGGTACATTCTATTAGAACATTATTATAATCAAATAGAAGCGCTAAACCACAGGGGTTTCTATTAGAACATTTGACTGCAACATGATATACGAAAGCTAATTCACATCCCTTTAATTTATAAATGGAGTGCAGTCTTAAACTGGATCTGAAATTCTATGTAACTATAAGAAATATAATACTCTTAAAATAGGAACTCTTCATGTGATACTCTTTGGCTCAACCTCTCCAAATTAAACCATAATATCAACATTATATTAACCGTGTGAATAAAGTTAATTTTCTCAGGTCTGCAAACATTCCAACAGATATTGTATTACTATGCAAATACTGTACTGTTGCCTATTTTGTAGTGTCTAATTTCAAAAAGTAATCAACAAAATTATAATAGTGAAAAATACATTAATGAGAATTTAAGTATATTAGGCTCACTATGCACTAACTACAACATAAGCAACAAAAAACTAATGTACTCCAATATTCTAACTAGTACAATGCCAAAAATAGTTTTAGTACTCCAGTTTAATAAAGATTTTCAAAATTTTCCTATCTAAAGCAGGATAGGAATTTGAGCAAATCACCAAGAAACAGAGATCCTTAGAAATTCCTGATGGTGGCAAGACATCAGCCTGGGCAAAGTGAATACAGTAGGGCCCTACTTATACAGCAGGTTAGGTTCCAGGCTACCGCCGCAAAGCAGAATGCCATTTTTTTCCCACTTATAAATGCATATAAATGTCAGATAAGTTTACACTAACATATATTAAGTTAGCAATAGAACTAGGCATTAAAAAACAATAAAAAGTAAAATACAAACACAGTACACTCATTATTTACCTCAAAATATTTGTAGTTTTAATGTAGGGCAAAAGGTGAGTAGTATTTACTATAAGAAGTCAGGTGTGGTAGCCCTCCTGGCCACCCCACCCACACATAATATACTATGACACTTAAAGTGCCCTAGAGTGATAAAATGCATATACAATACACTCATTACAGTACTTACCTGTACTGTAATGAGAGGTGAAAAGTATTTATTTGTAAAAAGTTGTGAGGGAGGTAGGGTAGCCCACCTGGCCACCCCACCTACTACGACATTTAAAGTGCCCTAGAGTGATAAAATTCATATACGGTACACTCATTACTTCGAATAAACGAGAGAGAGAACGAGTAAGATGACAGAGCCGCAGAGTACTTATGTAAACAAACCGTCTGGTTATGGTTGATACACGTTCATACAAACACCTTACATTGTGTACAAGCTGTCTCCACAGTGGTACAGTAAAATAAATAAAGACTAACATTTCCATTCTCATGTAATTTTTAGAAGGAATGATGCACTGACAAATTATTGTTATAATCATAATAAAAAGAAGCACTAAACCCACAAGGTCATGAATAGCTATAGACAGAGTGAAGGCATATGAAAGGAATAAATTTCTACAGTTAAGTAACTGGCGCTTGACTAGAGAAAACGTAATTCTTCCGACACTCATACAAACCGCTTGGTAAACAAATCTCATATTTATGTCAACTTTTATACTGTGGGTGTATGTATCATGTTTATATGTTACGTAGCATGTTTATTATATAATTTTGAAAAAAAATATCAGACGGATTAATGGAAATGTCTATACAGTGGAACCCCGAGTAACGTACACCCCGGAAATCGTACAATTATGTAAGTATAATATTGTAAGTGCTTTTGTAAGTGTATTTTTGGGGGTCTAAAATGGACTAACCTAGTTGACATTATTTCTTAAGGGAGTAAATTCGTTCGGTAATGGCACTTGAGCAGGCTTCTGGAATGAAGTTTTTACGTTACTCAGGGTTCCACTGTATTAACATAATATACGACATTTAATGCGCCCAAGAGATTATATGGCATCAAGAGTAGAGAGATTCTTAGTGATTTTAATGTGTACCTGCATGCCAGCACAGTGTGTAAGTATATTTAGGTACAGGTACACATAAATATAATTATCAGAGTAGTATATATATATAAAATAAGTAATAACTTTAAAACACTTGAAATTTTGGAAAATTTCCAGACATAATAGAGATGTGCTCACAGAGAATGTAAACAAACCGGGTGGGGTGCGCCGTATTTGAAAGACCGCTCGCCATATAGCAAGTTTTGGTCATAATTTGAAATCGCCGTATTAACAGAACGCCGTAAAGTGGGGCCCTACTGTACTATATAGTACAGTACAAGATTATAAAGACAATAGCCTAATAGTCTACAACAGGGATGCACAACCTGTGGCCAGTGGGTTGCATGCTGATCAAGTAAGACAACTGTGGCACGTATACATATATAAAAAAAGCAAACCACCATTGACTTGTGATACTGAACGCCTCCCATTGGCTTGACTCAGTTTTATAAACTGTACACTGCATAGCTTATTTTTCAGTAACTGAAATTTGGTAACTGAGAATGATGTGCATCCCTGGGCTATAATGACAACACACATGCACATATATTATTTTCTTCACATAAATCTACCTATCTGAAGTGAGACCAATGACAACTGTACATGCAGAGCATCATGAACAAGTTTAGTATGCCCACATCTTAAATATGAAAAAGTAAAGTGTATATAGAATATTATATTCACCAAACTGCATTAAACACTTATGGGTCATATAGCATTGCAAAATTCATGTGTAATATGTGAGTTAATGTCAGAGGAAACCAGCACACTTTAACTATCATCGTTACTGGTATTACCTATAACATAGCACACCTACAGAATATACATTAATCTCGTTTTTGGAATGTAATGTATATGCAAATATAAAACTTTATTAAATTATAATGTTAAATCTGTGTACAGATGTATATACTAAAATTAACTTTGATTTATATATGCATTACCCCTGCAAATGTGCATCTGAATATCCAAAGTGTCTCAGATATTTAACTAGTTATTATTTTGCAATAATTTTTAATGTTAATAAGTAAACATTATTAAGTAAAGTGATACACTGAAATTGATAACACTAGCTCTGAGACTTCAAACTTTATTGACTCAAAATAATGATGGCTACAAAACTTATGATCATTGTTAGACCTTTATAGAAATTGCAATTTTAATACAAATTTTGTACATAATAATTAATTTCACTGGGAATTGTCTACACTGCACTACATCTTTCAGTGACACTGTCAAATAATATAAGCATTTCACTTATTTACTTTGTAATATTGGTATACGCTTCCAAACACAATATCTGAAAAGCAAAATTATCAAATTTTTAACGTTCCACAATAAAAACAAATGCCGGTAGTCAACGGAAGATTACACCTTGGTGTTCTTTCATGATTAAACTGTGAAATTTTAAAATTACACTCAGACCTGAAACAAACTGCATAGCATAAATTACTTTTCCCTACCACGTCCTAAACTTGAAGAACAAGGTGGGGAGGCAGCACAAAGGATGGGGGAGGGTGTAGAAAAAGTGTCAACATGAGCAAGGTTGCACTGAGTTTATGACTTGTGCAAAGGTGTACACTGTATTTATCCCCATAGGACACTCGCTACTTGCCACCCTCTTGGGTAACATGATGTAGTGCTTTGGATATACAGTACTGTAGTTCAACGCAAGTGAGTGTGCCTAAAACTGTAGTATTGGCATGCCTCTGGCAAGGCAGTGATGGAGTGAGTGATGATGAGTGTTTCTTCTTTTTTGGGTCATCCCGCCTCAGTGGGAAATGGCCGATGTGTTAAAACAAAATACCTAGATAGTATAGGAAGAGGTTTTTTCATGACTGGTCATGACCTCCTGTGTTCCAGTGAATAGTGCAGTCTACCACCATCAAACTTTAGCAGGCTATTCGAAACTTAGTTCTACTACCTTGGTGCCAATAAAGGGATCTTGATCTGAGGAATTGGAGCTACCCTTCCCTTTGGATCAATCCTAATTGCTTCCCACTCTCAACACAATGTATGACCCTTAAGGATTTAGCACTTCCACACAAATATAATCCTGTGATTCTTACATAACTTCCTTTTTAAGGCATGAAAATATTTATCTCCAGTTTGATACTAAATCAACCTTCTAAAAGGTTTCATTTTTTCTTTCAAATTTAAATAATAATTAAATTAATTTAACAGAAAAAACAGGAGAGTGAATAAGAGAGAGAATACAGATTGGTAATGGGACCTAGGAAGACAAATTACTTGCAATATCAGCAAGTCCCATAGAGTTTTTAAATATATAAAAAGTAAGAAAAAATCTAAATGATAAGAACATCTCTAACGGAGATGGTACAATGATGGTATCATTAAAGGTATGGATGGCCTCAATACCACTTTAAGATTGATCTTCAAATCTGAAAACAAAATCAACATACCTAGGTTACAGACAGTAACTTCTTTGCTGGAAATTAATTCGACCCCCTGAGTATCAGTGAACTCGCCACTAAAACCACAATAAAGTACCTGGAACAGTTTAACATTAACAGTCCACAGAGCCAGACAAAATATCGGCTAGAATACTAAAAGAATCGATTTCAAATTATACACACCCATTAACAGTCATGCTCAATAAGTCAAGTGAAGGCAACATACCACATGACTGGAAACTAGCTAAGATTACCACAATATTCAAAAAGGGAGATAGATCATGCTTCCTCAGTTACCATCTTATCAGTTTAAGATCAATTGTGGGTAAAATAATAGAAGTCATAATACTAAGGACAACACTGTTAACTTCCATAAAGACAATATTCAAGCAGCCATGTTAAAGAATCTTGTCAAACAAACTTAAGAGTTTTTCGGCTACATTTACAAAAATTGGGCCGATAGTCTTGAGAGATGTAGTGTACCTCAACTTAAAGAAGGCAATTGACAAGGTACCATATTGGCAAAGGCATAAGAGACGATCTCTAGAACTAGATCAGTGATTATCTCAATGATAGGGCACACTGAGTAGTTTTAAATGGTGAAGTGTTTAAGAAGAAAAATGTGACAAGTGGGATCCCTCAAGAGTCAGTCCTTAATGGGGGGTAGTGAAGTTTAAAATAAAAATAATGGTTAGTGCAAAAGGCACCTTTCATTTAGAGAGACATAAGAGTAAGTCTTCTCCATGGGGAAGTGGAACAGAATTATTCTTCTGTAAGCCATGTGTGTCATAAGAGGCAACTAAAATGCCAGGAGCAAGGGGCTAGTAACCCCCTTCTCCTGTATAAATTACTCAATTTAAAGAGAGAAACTTTCGTTTTTCTTTTTGGGCCACCCTGCCTCGGTGGGATGTGACCGGTTTGTTGAAAGAAGAAGAAGAAAGATGAAGAGCAAGTCTGCTTCAAAGGTGGGACTTTCTGCAAGAAGGATAGCGAACGAATCCAATTTTTGTAGGTGTCAATAGTGTATACTCTGCATGCCCTCTGAAATATAGGATGGCTGATTGAGATGATGAAGAGAGAGAAAAGATCAGCAATCCTGCCAGAGTGCAAAACATTTAAGTCTTTTGTGTCACACTCGCAGCAAGATGGCAGTATCTCCCTGGATGATTGCCATTTACCAACATAATCTTTAGCCAACATGCCATTCGACCATTTATTTCTGAGACTAGAAGTACCTCTAAGGCAAAATACCTGATCTTATGATACCCGAATCAAATGCTAGAAATCACTAATTATCTCTATAATAGTTTTCCTAAATAAAAAACAAAAAATAAATCTGTTGTGTGGAAACTGCCAATTAAAGTGATGTATGTATAATAAATACTATAAATTCAATACCTTATGGCCTTCGACTCATGAAATATACCGAGTGCTCGATAAAAAAAATATCAGGTGCTGAGCTTGGTTTTAGCTGCAGTACTGCTTACTAGATACATAATCCAACAGTTCCATTATAACCTACAACTTAGTGGCATTACTAGTCTGCATACATAATCTGTATTATTAGCTACAACTTAGCTGCATTACTGCATACACAACAAAAACTTGTTATAAGCTACAACTTAGCTGTGTTATTACATTCTGTATACACAAGACAACTTGCAGTTTTAGTGTCAGGTTAAGAGGTGTGGGAAGAGATGGTAAAAGAACCTAATAACATCAAGTATTTCCTCTTCCATTTTTTAGCAAAAAATATTACTGATCCTCTATCTTATGATTTTTTTATGTGTACTGTAGATATTAAACAATTACAAAAACGTTAATCATAAGCTACTCTCTACAAATGCTACAAGGATAATTTATGAGACTACCTAAATACTATAGCTGGTCTGGGTAACTGCAAAATAGCATACATGTTCTCTAGACATAAACATGTTCATTGCATATCTAAGTTTACCTAACATGCCAATATGGCTTACATTGAATTTCCTTTTACACAAAATTCTATTTTCTTAAGCTTACATACATTATAACACTAGCTTCTACACGGCAAAGTTTCTGAGATCAAGCGAGAAGCCTCACAACTCAAACCATGGAGTGGTGTAAACAAAGTGTTTCCTAATTTGGACCTAAAAAACAAAAAGTCACAATACCATGACTGGAAGAATACACAAATAACCAGCACACAAGAGAGAGAAGCTTATGACAAAGTTTCACTTTGACTTATAAATGGTCCAAGTCGGATCAAAACATTGTCATAAGCTTCTCTTTGCTATGTGCAGGTTATTTGTGTATAATTTGGACTTGTAAATCAGTATAAAACATCTTTGCCTTCCAACACATTTATCACAAATATCTATTCAGCTAGTTATAAATGATTTTCTCCAAAATGTAATAAACTTCTAGTACAAAATGGTGAAGAAAATTGCCGCAAACCTTTCTTGAATCAAGATTAGTAGTTTTTGAGTCCAGGTCACAGATGCATGAAGATACATTCCTAGGATAAGTTTTTCAGAGCTGCATGAATTCTTACATTAAGGCGGTTTTCAAAGTCATACCCATGGTAGTTATCTCTTACATCTTCCAGGCACTTCCTGCCTTCTTCTAATGTCTGAAAGAAAAAACTGAGTGTAGAACCTCTGTAATGCTGGATAGTACAAATACAATGATTTCTCCCTTAGCTGGGCTAATTCATGCTCAGAGGTGCCCAAAGTTTACCCCTTCTCCTGTATAAATTACTACATGTAAAAAGAAAAACTTTCGGTTTTCTCTTTAGGTCACTGTGCCTCGGTGGGAGACGGCTGGTGCACTGAAAAAAAAGTTCCCAAAGTGCATAAAAATATATGAAAGTATTTAAATTTGACTACTTGATGAATACTGCACAATGACTATTGGTACTAAATCTTTTATTACCACCAAAAATTAAAACAACATATTTTGTCCCTTCACTAATTACCTCATCACTAGCACCCAGGAGGAGACCTAACTCATACAATGCAAAGGCCGGAACACACAGTTCTTCAGGGTTGAGGAGTCCATGCTGCACACTAAGGCGGAAGTGTTCAACAGCATCGTCCACAGAACCCAGAGTGTCAAGGATAGCTGCCACAATCAAATGTCGAAGGCCTTCATGGTCTCCACAGTCCTCCATTGTCTGGCACTCTGAAACAGTCCAGAGAAAAGCATTACAAATTTCATTCAAGTTTACCTGGATTTCAAGAAACAATGTATGCAAAGTAATGTAATGAGGTAGAGGAGGAGGAGGCTAATACTATGAGGCATTTTGCATGCTTTTTTTTTTTTTTTTTTTTTTTACAATATTTAAAGGGGTTTGAAATATACTGATCAATTAATTTTTTGAGTTTGTGTGTCCATGAGGATTATTATTAAGCATTAACAAATGTTCATTACACTTTAGTTAATCATTAATGAACAGAGACCAAAACCCTTTATTTCATCCCATTATAATGTATTTTTGCCACAACTTCATTAGCATTCAACTTTTCCATACAACTGTAGTGCCTCATACTCAGTCCACATAAGACTCACCCTTCACATCTTGCTTCCTAGTTATTTTCTATACTCAGTCAATATCCATTGTCATGCACTTACTAAACCTGTAACACACAAAGAGGACACGTCTCAATGGTTCCAACCCTCACAATGTTCACACAATTTTAACAACTGCACAATTTTTTACAATCTGGCAACATTTCACCTTACCAGGCCACTGGAGGAATCCTCCAGATTTATTCTATTACTTTCTCCTTGAAATATGGTTCACAACAATAATTCAGCTCTAAACATGTAGAATATGTATCTCATTTACAATATACGTATACAGTGGTCCCTCGGTTTTCGCCAAAAATTCGTACCAGAATGCTGCTAAAAGCCATTACTGAACGAATTTACTTCCTTAAGAAATAATGTCACGTAGGTTAGTCTATTTCAGACCCCCAAAAATACACTTGCAACAGCACTTACGAAAATACACTTACATAAATGTTCGAGTTTGGAGATGCACGAAAACCGAGGGACCACTGTATTTAAAATTTTCAAAATTTTCTTCAGTATGTCTGTGCTTCATAACTCCCATTTTAGTACATATTGAAGAAAAATAATTGGTAGATGGTATAAAATAGATTCTCCATGGGGAAGTGGAACAGAATTCTTCCTCCATAGGCTGTGCGTGTTGTAAGAGGCAACTAAAATGCTGGGAGAAAGGGGCTAGTAACCCCTTCTTCTGTATACATTAATGTACTAAATTTAAAGAGAGAGACTTTCATTTTTCTTTTTAGGTCACCCCGCCTTGGTGGGATGCAGCTGGTTCATCGAAAAAAAAAAAAAAATATCACTGGCCATATATAATCCCATATAAACATGGGTGTCTGCTGGAAGAGGGTACGGTAAGGGGGATTCAGTTGCCCCTATGCTAGATTAGGCCTGTTTTAAGGAAAAATAACCAAACTGATGGCTTGCCTATCCCCTTGCTCCTTCCTGGAAATCCTTGCTCCTCCTGGAAATCCTTCCTACTGGAAATCCTTGCTCCTGGAAACCCTTGCTCCTCCTGAAAAGGTTCCAAGGAATGCCCATTCATACTGACCTTCAACCATCTGCAAGCGATGCTGTAAAGAACAGGAGGAGAGAGCATTCCACATGTACAGAAGCTCATAGGCACGTAGAAGACAGCAGTTCTTGGTTAAAGTTTCACTCTTGGCCTGGAATATATAAACAAAATTAAAATGTGCTGTGTATAGATAAAAAAAAAAATATATACTTGGGTATTCAACCTAGTTGAACCTCGTATAATTAGGCCATATTATCAAAGTATGTAAATGAAAAACAAGCATAGTACTTATTAAGTTCCCTCCCTATCTTTTCCTTTTGCCTTTATGGAGGTAAAAGGGAAAATGTATTAGAGTGCAGAGGTAACAACACTTTTATGTGGGTGTGAGGCATGGGCTGTAAAACATTGTAACGAGGCAGAGACAGGAGGCAATGTATGGTGTGAATACTGTGCAGACTTTGGAGTGTGCAAATTAAAAGAAAGTGTAGGGGTTCAAAGTATAATTCAGAGGGCTGACGATGGGTTGTTGAGGCATCTAGAGGCTGGAGAAGATTAATATGACCAGGGTGTATAAATACTGGGTGGAAAG
This sequence comes from Cherax destructor, assembly GCA_009830355.1. Taxonomy (NCBI): domain Eukaryota; kingdom Metazoa; phylum Arthropoda; class Malacostraca; order Decapoda; family Parastacidae; genus Cherax; species Cherax destructor. The sequence continues at coordinate 143,470 of WNWK01001820.1, read as the reverse complement.
AGGGGTGAGAGTCATCCAAAGAAGGGTTGGAGGGAAGGGGGTAAAGAAAGTTTTGAGTGCTAGGGGTAAAGAAGGTTTTGAGTGCTAGAGGTAAAGCAGGTTTTGAGTGCTAGGGGTAAAGAAGGTTTTGAGTGCTAGGGGTAAAGAAGGTTTTGAGTGCTAGGGGTAAAGGTTTAGAGTGCTAGGGGTAAAGGTTTTGAGTGCTAGGGGTAAGGAAGGTTTTGAGTGCTAGGGGTAAAGAAAGTTTTGAATGCTAGGGGTAAAGAAGGTTTTGAATGCTAGGGGTAAAGAAGGTTTTGAATGCTAGGGTAAGAAGGTTTTGAGTACTAGGTGTAAAGAAGGTTTTGAGTACTAGGGGTAAAGAAGGTTTTGAGTACTAGGGTAAAGAAGGTTTTGAGTGCTAGGGGTAAAGAAGGTTTTGAGTGCTAAAGGTAAAGAAGGTTTTGAGTGCTAGGGGTAAACAAGGTTTTGAGAGCTAGGGGTAAAGAAGGTTTTGAATGCTAGGGGTAAAGAAGGTTTTGAGTGCTAGGAGTAAAGAAAGTTTTGAATGCTAGGGGTAAAGAAGGTTTTGAATGCTAGGGGTAAAGAAGGTTTTGAGTGCTAGGGGTAAAGAAGGTTTTGAGTGCTATTGGTAAAGAAGGTTTTGAGTGCTAGGGGTAAAGAAGGTTTTGAGTGCTAGGGTTAAATAAGGTTTTGAGTGCTAGGGGTAAAGAAGGTTTTGAGTGCTAGGGGTAAAGAAGGTTTTGAGTGCTAGGGGTAAAGAAGGTTTTGAGTGCTAGGGGTAAAGAAGGTTTTGAGTGCTAGGGGTAAAGAAGGTTTTGAATGCTAGGGGTAAAGAAGGTTTTGAATGCTAGGGGTAAAGAAGGTTTTGAGTACTAGGGGTAAAGAAGGTTTTGAGTGCTAGGGGTAAAGAAGGTTTTGAGTAATAGGGGTAAAGAAGGTTTTGAGTACTAGGAGTAAAGAAGGTTTTGAGTACTAGAGGTAAAGAAGGTTTTGAATGCTAGGGGTAAAGAAGGTTTTGAGTACTAGGGGTAAAGAAGGTTTTGAGTACTAGGGGTAAAGAAGGTTTTGAGTACTAAGGGTAAAGAAGGTTTTGAGTACTAGGGGTAAAGAAAGTTTTGAATGCTAGGGGTAAAGAAAGTTTTGAGTGCTAGGGGTAAAGAAAGTTTTGAGTGCTAGGGGTAAAGAAGGTTTTGAGTGCTAGGGGTAAAGAAGGTTTTGAATACTAGGGGTAAAGAAGGTTTTGAGTACTAGGGGTAAAGAAGGTTTTGAGTACTAGGGGTAAAGAAGGTTTGAGTGCTAGGGGTAATGAAAGTTTTGAGTGCTAGGGGTAATGAAGGTTTTGAGTACTAGGGGTAAAGAAGGTTTTGAGTGCTAGGGGTAAAGAAGGTTTTGAGTGCTAGGGGTAAAGAAGGTTTTGAATACTAGGGGTAAAGAAGGTTTTGAGTGCTAGGGGTAAAGAAGGTTTTGAATGCTAGGGGCATGAGCATCCAGCAGGCATGGGTAAGCATGTTAGATCAGTGGAGACAAGCAGGTTTTATGCTTGACATGCTGTTGGGGAGTGAGCAAGATAACACTTATATACGAAGGGATTCAGAGAAATTAGTTAACCAGACTTGAGTTCTGGAGGTGAGAAGTATAGTGCTAGGGGTAAAGAAGGTGAGAAGTATAGTGCTAGGGGTAAAGAAGGTTTTGAGTACTAGGGGTAAAGAAGGTTTTGAGTACTAGGGGTAAAGAAGGTTTTGAGTACTAGGGGTAAAGAAGGTTTTGAGTACTAGGGGTAAAGAAGGTTTGAGTGCTAGGGGTAATGAAGGTTTTGAGTACTAGGGGTAAAGAAGGTTTTGAGTGCTAGGGGTAAAGAAGGTTTTGAATACTAGGGGTAAAGAAGGTTTTGAGTGCTAGGGGTAAAGAAGGTTTTGAATGCTAGGGGCATGAGCATCCAGCAGGCATGGGTAAGCATGTTAGATCAGTGGAGACAAGCAGGTTTTATGCTTGACATGCTGTTGGGGAGTGAGCAAGATAACACTTATATAAGAAGGGATTCAGAGAAATTAGTTAACCAGACTTGAGTTCTGGAGGTGAGAAGTATAGTGCTAGGGGTAAAGAAGGTGAGAAGTATAGTGCTAGGGGTAAAGAAGGTTTTGAGTACTAGGGGTAAAGAAGGTTTTGAGTACTAGGGGTAAAGAAGGTTTTGAGTACTAGGGGTAAAGAAGGTTTTGAGTACTAGGGGTAAAGAAGGTTTTGAGTACTAGGGGTAATGAAGGTTTTGAGTACTAGGGGTAAAGAAGGTTTTGAGTGCTAGGGGTAAAGAAGGTTTTGAGTGCTAGGGGTAAAGAAGGTTTTGAATACTAGGGGTAAAGAAGGTTTTGAGTGCTAGGGGTAAAGAAGGTTTTGAATGCTAGGGGCATGAGCATCTAGCAGGCATGGGTAAGCATGTTAGATCAGTGGAGACAAGCAGGTTTTATGCTTGACATGCTGTTGGGGAGTGAGCAAGATAACACTTATATAAGAAGGGATTCAGAGAAATTAGTTAACCAGACTTGAGTTCTGGAGGTGAGAAGTATAGTGCCTCCACTATGAAGGAGTGGTGGAGATACTGCAGTTTGGTGTTTTTTGAACTGCTATGTCTGTGCTCTTCTGTTAAGACAGCTATTGATTTAATGATGTTGAATGTGTTTCCTTTTTGGGGTGTCACCCTACCCTGGTGGGAGACAGCTGATGTGTTAAAAAATGTACAAAGTTACATAAATACACTCACTAACACTGCCAACCACCCCTCCCCCCAATTATACTAATTATACATGCTTCTTGTCAACACCCCCATCATGTTACCTCCCACTCATGCTAACACACCAGCTAGCTCTGCCAATCACTACTCATTATGTATCAATGACACAAACTACACCTCAGAACTGTAACTCTGTTGCCTACCTACTACTACTCACACACCACTACAAAATATTATAGGCATCAGTCCAGATGACTTCATTAGCCATATTAAAAAAAAAAGCAATTCTATACACTCATACAAACAAAGTACGTACAGTGGACCCCCGGTTTTCGTGATGCTCCAAACTCGAACAATTATGTAAGTGTATTTTTGTAAGTGTGTTTGTAAGTGTATTTTTGGGGGTCTAAAAGGACTAATCTAATTTACATTATTCCTTATGGGAATAAATTTGTTTGGTAATGGCACTTGAACAGCATTCTGGAACGAAAAAATCACAAAAACCGGGGGTCCACTGTAGTACAAACCTGAACTACAAACCCAAGGCTCAATTTGACATTCTTTATTTCTTTTCCCTCACCTTCCCTCTTCCTTCCATCCCACAACCCATATCCCACCTTTCATCTCATCCCTCTCGCTCTCTCATATATTCCTGACACATCTATCCATTCTGCGAGAAGGTGCTTTGATGATTTTGAAAGGCTTAAAGTAATTAGAGCTGCCCTTCCTTCTGACCAAATCAAATTAAACCCTACCCCCAACTCCTTTCATTTCTCAGGCACCTTTATGAGTTAGTACTTATTAATATAATAATCATAAAAGTGAATGAATTATGGTGAATGGGCATCACTCTTTGGGTTATCTTACATTAGTGGGAATTGGCCAGTGTGTTAAGACAATAGTAATGTTTTTTAAATAGTATTTAATTTTTCAGGTGTCGAGGATAGGAAAACTGAAGTTAGTGTTTCTTAAACAGTTGTTGACAGCCCCTATGAGGACCCTGAGTGGGGGAGGTAACCATTGTATTGGCTGGTTGTATGGCAGGTAGACTGAGAAACACTGATCTATCTTATTGACATAAATTCCAAATAATTTACAGTTCTTTACATTATTACTTTTTGCTGCTTGTTTGCTGGTCCTACCTTGAGTGCCCGACGCATCAAGAATGCCTCTAGAGCATGGCTGGAGCGGCGAACTAGGGTTGGAACTTCCATCATCCCTTTCACACACTCTTCTAGTTTGCCCGATGCTCCTAGACACACTGAGGGAAATACTACAGTGTTAAGGTGTTACACTAAGTTGTACTGCATAGTAGACTGTAGTACATTAAAAAGTTTAACCATCAAATACGGTATACAATAAGTCTTCAAGCTTAAAAACTAGTTGTATTCCAGGTGTTTAAACTTGCAAACATGTTGTTGACATAGAAAATTAGTATATAAAGAATGGCTGTTTCATACAACTGTACTGCATATTGGCAGTTGTAAAAATTAATTATTTCCTAAGTGTACAGTTTGCAAGTAAAGATTTTTGTAACTTAGGCAGCTGTTGTACACACAGTTCTTGTCAACTAAAACATTGAGTAACAGAAATTAATTAATTTGTTTTAGTAATCATTCCTTATTCCTTCTTTATAATATAAAAATTACAAATTAAATTTGAGATGCACTCAAGACTTTTATGATGACTCACGAAATTGTATTAACATGACTGCAAAAAAAACACAGAACAGGTGGGGTTAGAACCCATGGCAATTGAGTGGTTAAACTCCAGGCCAGTGTGTAAAACACTGGGCCAGCTGGCTACCGTAAGGTTCATTCAACTAGGTACAGTGGAACCCCGGTTAACGAACACCCCGGAAATCGTGCAATTATGTAAGTATAATATTGTAAGTGCTTGTGGAAGTGTATTTTTGGGGGTCTGAAATAGACTAACCTAAATGACATTTTTTCTTAAGGAAGTAAATTCGTTCGGTAATGGCACTTGAGCAGGCTTCTGCAATTAATTTTTTTTGTTAACCGGGGTTCTACTGTATTTGTATACACCTACTATATTGTAAAAATGCCTGCAGAGTTTTAAGGGTTGTTCCCTAGGGTGTAACTTTTCAATACCTGATCTTTAATCAACTTCTCGAGTAGTGCACATCATTTTTTTCATGACGTAAAAAAATTTCAAGAAAAATAGCAGAACACTTTTGGAGCTTATGGATTTTATAAATTTTATATTTGGTGTTGCCTGAAATGCACTGCATGCTAGTACCTTTCTTTTGTGCCTAACAATATTTTATTACATGTAAACTATATTAATTGTATATTGCATCAAAGAAATAAAGTATTTGAATTCAAAACTTCAAAAATTACTCATGTAATTAGTCTTCCATATGATACATTAAAATGCTATTAGCTAACTACCACTGCACCTGAAGTATAGTAAATCAAATACTGTAACTGAAAAGTTTTTTAGACATAATGCTATTGCCACACTCTTACATTAATTCTTATTTATATTATGCATCCAATTCATCAAATTCTGTCATGCCCACTTCATGAAGCTATCTCTCGCACATAACCAACATACCAGCAGATAAATAGGCATAGAAGCTCTTGGACCATCTAGATTCCTTCTTGAGGTTAGCAAAGGCACCTTGGGCATGACTCCAGTTTAACTGCAAGAGGTGGCACCAGGCTACCTCATGCAGGGCCAGCAGCTGCAGCTCTCTCTGGGGAGACACTTGAAGGGCTCCTCGGTAAGACATCAGGGCCCCACTGATGTCACCCTAAGGAAATACACTTCCCTGTATCACTGAAGTACAGTAGTTCATCTCCAAACAAAGAGCTAACAAACAGAACTCTCACATACTATACTCGAATGACTAAGAGTTCTGCTCTCCATTTTATTATCATTGCAATCAAATTAAGCATTATCTGCTCTCTGTAGTGTAATTTTATAACCTGTCCTCCTAATGCTAACTCTTTTTTACTTTATATGCTTAAGCCAATTTCTCTACATACACTATATAAGTTAGGTTAACATTATTTAACTAAATTTCAACATCTACCAATAAATGCAATAATACATTAAGCCAATACTGTATTCTGATGAGCAAAAACAATGCAGAGGAAGAACAACAGTAAAACTCTGGAGTTAAAAATTTAGTGACAATGAATTTAATGGTGAATTTAAGCATGTTAGATAGGAATGAATGGTTTTTGGGACCTGACGAGCTGTTGGAGTGTGAGCACGGTAATATTTAGTGAAGGGATTCAGGGAAACCAGTTAATTGATTTAGTTGAACTTGAGTCCTGGAAATGGGAAGTACAATGCCTGCACTTTAACCCTTAAACGGTCCAAACGTATATATACGTTCTTACCGCTACTGCCCTGAATATTTTGAAAAAAAAAAAAAAAATTATAGAAATGAAGAGCACATTTTTTTAAGCATTATAGGATAAAAAAAAAACTCTAGGGTCAGTAGTTACCGAGATAGGAGGCGGAGAAGTTGGCACTGGATGCTCACCTGACAGCAATAGGAGTCCTGCCGCTTGCAGAATTGTTGTCGATATACCTTTTTTTCTCTTTTTTTTTATTATTTTATATAATTTTTATGTTCTGATAATTACAATTTATAGTAGTTCTTGTGATTTCATAGCCAATCTGTGTTCTGAAACTAATATTAGGTACTGAAATTGTACTCAAATAATAATAATAATAATAATGATAGTGCATAATAATAATAATAATAATGATAGTGCATAATAATAATAATAATAATAATAATAATAATAATAATATTATAAGTATAATTAATCCCTTGAAGTATTAATTTTTAAGTAATTTGGGTCAAAGGCTAGCATTTCAATTAAAATAAATCTTCACTACTCTGAATTATCGTCCACTATATGTAGATATGGTCACTGCCTTATCTCATCTCATCTCCACTAATGATGACTGGTGACATTTGATGAGGGGTGAGGGTAGTATTATCTCTTATCAGTCCAGTAATTACAGAGATGACATTTGATGAGCTTACACTGCTTTGCTTTATTTGTTACTCAAATTTGTCTGTCTGTCTGTGTGTCTGTCTTTCTGTGTGTCTGTGTGTCTGTCTTTCTGTCTGTGTGTGTCTTCCTGTGTGTCTGTCTGTCTGTGTGTCATCTCCTTTCTGTCTGCTTGTCTCAGAGAGTAGCTCATGAACCAAATGGTATTACGCAGATCACAAGCACAGTACGTATAACACTTTGTCTGGATTTTTTGAGTTATCCTAGGTAATTTACACTAGGTATAATTGTATTTATGTGTGTTCCTGTGAGATAGAGACAGATAGAGACAAAGAGACAGATAGATACAGACAGACAGACGGATACAGAGCCAGCCAATCAGGTACCCAGCTGGCAAGCCAGCTGCTGGCCTGCCAGCCTGCCGACATCACTTTCCACTTAAAAGGGGAGTGTTAATATGACATGACATCAGTGAATCCTTGGTGTTTGCCGCAGTGTTTGCTCTAGCTAGCGCTCAATTTAACTGGTGCTCCCACAAGGTACTAAGTGGTCCCAGATTTTTTTAATATGGTGCACACCGAGTGTTAGGACCCATTCTATGCTGACCAGGCATCTCAGGCCAATCGTGCCAAATTTGGAGGTATGAAAAATAAAACGTAAATATACGTTTGGGGCAGTAGAGGCAAGAACGTATATATACGTTTGGACCGTTTAACCCTTTGACTGTCGGAGACCCCTTTCTGAAACTGTCATTTCATGTCGCAAAATATTCAAAAAAAAAAAATTATTTTTTCTTATCAAAATGTTAAGATTATTTTTCTGATTGTTTAAATCCCCCCCAAAAAAAATTTGCGATCAGTATTTACCGAGATATAGAGCGGTAAAGTTGGCAAAAAAGCTCACCTGGTAAACTTTGGTTTACTTCCTTTTGTAGGTTTCTTGTTTTTTTCACTATTTTATTTTTTTACGTAACTTATGTGGCTTGTGAGACCAAAATAAGGTGCAATGTATATATATACACTCGTTGTATTCAACACAATAATCGCACAAACATTAGTATCATTATATTGTTTACAAAACTTTACACCAACCAATAATAAAAAAAATTGTTTATTACTATTGTTCTATAATATATATACACATATATAATGACTGGACACTTTCCATCAACTGCAATTAGCACTTCAAAGCTCCAAGCTGTGTGTGTGTGTGTACTCACCTAATTGTGGTTGCAGGGGTCGAGTCTCAGCTCCTGGCCCCGCCTCTTCGCTGTCTGCTACTGGGTCTCTGCTCTCCCTGCTCCATGAGCTTTATCATACCTTGTCTTAAAACTATGTATGGTTCCTGCCTCCACTATATCTTTCTCTAGTCCATTCCACTTCCTGACTACTCTGTGGCTGAAGAAGTGTTTCCTGACATCCCTTTGACTCATCTGAGTCTTCAGCTTCCAGTTGTGTCCCCTTGTATCTGTGTTCCCTCTCTGAAACAACCTGTCACTATCTACCTTGTCAATTCCCCGCAGTATTTTGTATGTCGTTATCATGTCTCCTCTGACCCTTCTTTCCTCCAGTGTTGTTAGTCCTATTTCCCTCAACCTTTCTTCATAAGACAGACCCCTGAGTTGTGGAACTAACCTTGTCGCAAACCTTTGCACTTTCTCTAGTTTCCTTACGTGCTTGACCAGGTGTGGGTTCCAGACTGGTGCTGCATATTCTAGTATGGGCCTGACGTACACGGTATACAGTGTCTTGAACGATTCCTTGTTAAGGTAACGGAACGCTAATCTAAGGTTTGCCAGACGCCCATATGCTGCCGCAGTTATCTGGTTGATGTGTGCCTCCGGAGACGTGCTAGGCGTGTTAGGTGTGTGTGTGTGTGTGTGTGTATGTGTGTGTGTGTGTGTGTATGTGTGTGTGGGTGTGTGCGTGCGTGTGTGTGTGTGTGTGTGTGTATGTGTGTGTGTGTGTGTGTGTGTGTGTGTGTGTGTGTTGTGTGTGTGTATGTGTGTGTGTGTGTATGTGTGTGTGTGTGTAGTTAGTTGTTAATTTGTGTGTGATGTGTGTGTATATGTGTGTGTGTGTGTATGTGTGTGATGTTTGTGCCAGTTGTGTCCGTGGTGGCTGGCTCCCATGGTAGGTGTGTGTGTGTTATGTGTGTGTATGTGTGTGTGTGTGTGTGTGTGTGTGTGTGTGTGTGTGTGTGTGTGTGTGTGTATGTGTGTGTGTGTATTTTATGTGTGTGTGTATGTGTGTGTGTGTATGTGTGTACTCACCAATGTCTGGTTGCAGTCGAACTCAGCTCCTGCCGCTCGCTGTCCGCTACTGGGTCTCTGCTCTCCTGCTCCATGAGCTTTATCATACCTTGTCTTAAAACTATGTATGGTTCCTGCCTCCACTATATCTTTCTCTAGACTATTCCACTTCCTGACTACTCTGTGGCTGAAGAAATGCTTCCTAACATCCCTTTGACTCATCTGAGTCTTCAGCTTCCAGTTGTGTCCCCTTGTTTCTGTGTTCCCCTCTGGAACATCCTGTCCCTGTCTACCTTGTCGATTCCCGCAGTATTTTGTATGCGTTATCATGTCTCCTCTGACCCTTCTTTCCTCCAGTGTTGTTAGTCCTATTTCCTCAACCTTTCTCATAGGACAGACCCTGAGTTGTGGAACTAGCCTTGTCGCAAACCTTGCACTTTCTCTAGTTTCTTTACGTGCTTGACCAGGTGTGGGTTCCAGACTGGTGCTGCATATTCTAGTATGGGCCTGACGTACACGGTGTACAGTGTCTTGAACGATTCCTTGTTTAGGTAACGGAACGCTAATCTTAGGTTTGCCAGTCGCCCATATGCTGCCGCAGTTATCTGGTTGATGTGTGCCCCCGGAGACGATTGGCGTTATACTCACCCCAAGGTCTTTCTCCTTTGCCGAGGTTTGTAGCCCTTGTCCACCTAGCCTGTACTCTGTCAGCGGTCTTCTTTGTCCTTCTCCGATCTTCATGACTTTGCATTTGGTGGGATTGAATTTGAGAAGCCAGTTGCTAGACCAGATGTCAAGCTTGTCCAGGTCTGTTTGAAGTCCTGCTTGGTCCTCTTTCGATGTGATTCTCCTCATTAATTTCACATCATCTGCGAACAGAGACACTTCTGAGTCTATCCCATCCGTCATGTCGTTTACATATACCAAGAATAACACTGGTCCTAGGACTGACCCCTGTGGTACGCCGCCGTCACAGGCGCCACTGTGATACCTCATCACGCACCATGACCCGTTGTTGCCTCCCTGTGAGGTATTCCCTGATCCATTCCAGTGCCCTTCCTGTTATACATGCTTGTTCTTCCAACTTCTTTACTAATCTCATGTGAGGAACTGTGTCGAAGGCCTTCCTGCAGTCCAGGAAAATGCAATCAACCCACCCTTCTCTCTCTTGCCTTACCTCTGTTACTTTATCATAGAACTCTAGGAGGTTTGTTACACAGGATTTGCCTTCCAGGAATCCGTGCTGTCTGGTGTTTATTATCCTGTTCAGCTCGAGGTGCTCCACCATTCTTTTCCTGATGATTTTCTCCAGGACTTTGCACACTATACATGTAAGTGACACCGGTCTATAGTTTAGTGCCTCTTTTCTGTCTCCTTTTTTAAAGATGGGGACTACATTGGCCTTCTTCCATACCTCAGGTATCTGCCCATTTTCAAGGGATGTGTTGAATATTATGGTAAGTGGCACACTCAGTACCTCAGCTCCTTCCCAAAGAACCCACGGGGAGATATTGTCCGGACCTTTCGCCTTTGAGGTATCAAGGTCACTGAGTAACTGCTTCACCTCCTCCTCAGTTGTGTGTATGCCCTCTAGCACTTGATACATCCCTTGTTGGTGACGCACCCCATCCTGTCTACCCAGCTGCCTTCCTTCCTCCACTGTGAATACTTCCTTAAACCTCAAGTTGAGCTCCTCACATACCTCTTGATCATTGCTTGTGAGTTCCCCATCTTCTCTCCTCAGCCTTATCACCTGGTATTTAACTGTTGTTTTCCTTCTGATGTGACTGTACATGAGCTTCGGGTCGGACTTAACTTTCGATGCTATGTCGTTTCGTACTGTTTCTGGGCCTCCTCCGTACCTGTGCATACTCTTTCTAGCTCTTCTACTACTCTCTTTGTTTACTTGGGTTCTTTGCCTTCTGTACCTTTTCCATTCTTTGACACTCTGAGTCTTTGCCTCCCTGCACCTTTGGGTAAACCAGGGCTCTTT
>WNWK01001820.1:35000-130000 GCA_009830355.1 Cherax destructor | reverse complement strand
TTTTTGTATTACTGTACGTACTTAAGATGATATTTTATTACTAAATGTAAAAAGGAAAAACTTTTGTTTCTTCTTTTTCGGGTCACCCTGTCCTGGTGGGAGATGGCCAATGTGTTTAAAAAATATTATCTTTCTTTTTTTTACCTAACAGAGCTCTCTAAGGAAGGCGGGGTAGGGGGCGTCCTCGAAAAGGTTGGAGGGAGGGGGTAAAGGAGGTTTTGTGGGCGAGGGGCTTGGATTTCTAGCAAGCATGTGTGAGCGTGTTAGATAGGAGTGAATGGAGACGAATGTATGGTGGTACCAACACTTTTATATTACAGTGGACCCCGAGTTTCGTAAACCCTGGAAATCGTACAATTATGTAAGTATAATATTGTAAGTGCTTGTGGAAGTGTATTTTTGGGGGTCTGAAATAGACTAACCTACGTGACATTTTTCCTTAAGGGAGTAAATTCGTTCGGTAATGGCGCTTCAGGAGTGAAGTTTTTACGAAACTCGGGGGTCCACTGTATGCAGAAAATTCGTAGTGTTGAAATTAGAAGGTTTGGAATTACTAAATGTATTATTCAAAGGGCTGTTGGAGTGTGAGCAGGGTAATATTTTGTGAAGGGATTCAGGGAAACCAGTTAATTGATTTAGTTGGACTTGAGTCCTGGAAATGGGAAGTACAATGCCTGCACTTTAAAGGAGGGGTCTGGGATAGTGACAGCTGGGAGGGACTATTCTCAGCTGTCGTATCTGAGTGCCTCTGCAAAGACAGTGATTATGTATGAGTGTGGTGAAAGTGTTGAATGATGATGAAAGTATTTTCTTTTTGGGGATTTTCTTTCTTTTTGGGTCACCCTGCCTCGGTGGGAGACGGCCGACTTGTTGGGGGGGGGGGGAAAGCTCTCTGGGCAACTGTTTATATTCACATGAATCAAAGACATTAACAGGCAAAATCGTAATAACAAAGTTGTAGGACTGGCTTGCCACGAATTTGAATCCTGTTCATTCCATGAGCTCATACACATTATGTACTTACCAACTATGAATTTTTACTCCATCCTAGTTTTCTTATACCGTCACATTCTATGAATAATTTGTCTTGAGACTTGCCTCTATGTTTGTTAGGGATACTTTAGAGATTTAGATTCTGTTTTTGCCTTTACCGGTTGTTTATTAAAACTGTTCAGAAAAAATTTAAGATTTAGCTGTTTTAACTTAAAATTTATAAATACATGAGTTAATACAACTTCACCAGTGTCTTATTACTGCAGTAATGTTAAGTTTTTGGAATTTAGTGTATACTAGTGAAGGTAAAAACACCACACAAGGACAAGCATTTACCAAAGATAATGGTCTGCTAAAGATGAGCCCTTGTCCCCATGTTTTGTGTGGCTATAGTCACAAAAAACTAGTGATGAAGGATTACAAGTGATTGTGCACTTGGTGATTTGTCACACACATTCTCACTCTACAATCTCTTCATTTGTTTCTATTTCTTCATTATCTAGCCTTCAGTGTTTCATCTTATTCATGCCCCTCTCTCTCTCTCTTATTTCCTGCCTTGTGTGTGTGTATGTCTATGGAAACAGTTTTTCTGTTTTAATAAAGGAAGCTGAGAATCCTAGGGCAATCATTTCCAGCCGTACTACTGGGTTGATTTTATTTCACAGGCAAGTGCTAAACCCACAAGGGTCATACAGTGGTTTGGGGGCTGGAAGACAATTGGATACAATCCAAGGAAAGGAAGGGTAGTGCCAGTTCTTTGGATCAAGAGCCCTTCAATGGCATCAAGCCACCTTCCCCAAAGGAATAACTAGGTTGAATAATTGATATGAAGAAGAAATAATGCAGTTGGTAAATACAATGATCAGAAATGTGAATGTAGAGGAAAGATGCATGGTCATGAATCATGTTGAATCTCTCAGGTAAACAAGGATTTAGTGGACTCACCTGAAGCCTCTGGACTCTACCACGGAAGAAGAGGAAGAGGGCAGACTGTGCATAGTTTTGCTGGGCTTCCTGCAGCAGGAGGTGAGCAGCCTCAACCCCTGCTCTCACCTTGCTCCCATCCAGGGCAAAAAATGGCCGGACAATAGTGTGGTACCAGAGCAGTGTTAAGCTGGAGTGCAGGATAACCACCCAAATCATTTGTTAGTTAACAATGATACCAAGAGATAATGACTGATATAATTTGTATTAGAATAATATGTAATTTTATATTTAGAGTGTACTAATACTGTATTACATATGTATATTCACAGTATACACTATTGTCAATATATTTTATTATTTTTATATTGTTAGTATTAGTTCTAGCTTAAGACTGCCCTAAACATTATACAACTAAGGGCTTTTCCTTGTAAGGAATATACACTGTTAACCTGCTATTGTAATTTGACCTCTGACAGGTTTAAAGAGTTTCCTTACTTCCACACAGCCCAGCCCTGGGCCAAGGTTGTCTGGTGCTTTCCTGATGAACCAGGCTGTTGCTACTGGTGGCCCACATAACTTAATGAATCTTCTTGGGGAATAGCATTATCTCAAATTATAATACCAGTATACATGCTTTAACATAGAGCTTAAACAATTATTTTGATTTGTGAGCATTGTCTCACATTGTCTCTACTATCCACCACTTACTAACTGCAAATTTCAAATAGGCACACACTTTTGATACAGGTTTCTAATAAACTGGATAAGTTAACCTTTTCCCAAGACAATGATTCAAAAATGTGCCTTGGACTTCTGCCACACATTATGAACAACTATTAATATTGTACTACAGAATGTGTAATATTTGTCACTTGTCAGAAGAAAAGTATCCTGATGTAGTTATAATCCTAGCAGTAAATACAGTAGTGGTAAATCCACTGGCCCTGGTCATGGTCCAGGCCACAGAGGCATTGACCCCCAGAACATCTTCCAGGTAGATAAGAGGGCTGAGATTACCATGGTAGTTTGCTTCTGAAGCTGGAAACAAGTAGTACATGTTGTGATTGGCAAGCACTCTCTACAGTGGTGGAGCCCTTAACCCAATTGTAGCAATGTAGTACTGTAGTAGCAACTCATGGCATGCAATACTAGCCATCCAGTTTGCTCTGTAGACTGCAGAGAGCATGTGTACATTTGCTGTTTGTTAGGTTTAAGGCCTTTTGACTTGCTAAAGGCTATTTAGCCTGTATTCCACCTAGTTATTAATACTAACTAGCAAGAATACTCTAATACCTAAAATGAGAAGCACAATAAACTCGTATATACACAAATACACCTCTAAGTGTAAAATATGCTTTCCTCTGCCAAGTAGCTTTCAAATCTCTCTCTCATTCCATTTTTTGTATGGTATTAAACATACATTATACATATACAGTATCTTACTGTATAATAAACAATGTCTAATCACAATGACAGCACATTAAAAAAAAAGGTTTACAACACTCAACAGTCAAATACGAAGCAGCAGAATGGCTGCCACAAGTGTTTTTTCGTCTACTTACGTTGCTAGTGGAGCTCTCATGTCATGTGATTTACGTGCAAACATGAGAGCTGAGAGGCCAGCCAATCTATCACCCTGCAGTCCAAGAACATGAACAAGTCGGAGCAAAGATGGTGGTAGGAGGGACATGCACAACTGGAACAGGCCGTACCCAAAACTGACAGAAGCCATCAGCCTAGATACCATGTCAGGTGGTAAAGGCCTACTGAAATGCAGATACAGTACATAATTATACAGTAGTCACAAAAATACAGCAACAGATAATGTATTAAGTCAGCAGCATCAATAAAGATGGGTTAAGACATTTTTTTCTTCACTGAAATACATAGACATATTTTCTTTACTCTGTAATGTATATCTTTGGTTTATTTTTATATACAGGACGGCTCTGCTTATACAGCAGGTTAGGTTTTGGGCTACTGCTGTAAAGCGAAAATCACTGTAAAGTGAATCATACTTCCCTTTTTTTTTTTTTTCCAAATGCATACAAGCGCTTGATAACATGTTAATAACACATTGGCTGTTTCCCATCAAGGCAGGGTGACCCGAAAAAGAAGAAACACTTTCATCATCATTCACTCCATCACTGTCTTGTCAGAGGCATGCCTACACTACAGTTATAAAACTGCGATATCAACACACCTTCAGAGTGCCGGCACTGTACTTGCCACCTCCAAGACTCAAGTCTAGCCAGCCGGTTTCCCCAAATCCCTTCATAAATGTTAACTTGCTCATGCTCCAACAGCACATCAACACATGTTTATACTATCATATACTATTAAGTAAGCAATACAGCTAGGCCTAAAAAATGCATATACAGTACACACACTACTTACCTTAAAATATTTCCATCCTTAGCTTATAGTGAGTGGTGAATATATTTATTGTAGGAAGTTTGAATAAATGAAGACTGGGTATAACTGAAAACCACTGTAAAGCGAAGTGCTATAAAGCGGGGCTTGCCTGTACTGGTAACACCTAAACTACTTAATGGGAAGTGGAGAAGACTCTTTCTTCCATAATCCATAAGCCATGTGTGTTATAAGAGGCAACTAAAATGCCGGGAGCAAGGGGCTAGTAACCCCTTCTGTATACATTACTAAATGTAAGGAGAATTAAAACTTTCATTTTTCTTTTATTCTTTTACAAGCCACCCTGCTTCGATGATTGATGGCTGTTGTGTTAAAAGTATTGTAATCTATGAAAGGTGTCAAGTAAACACTGGAAGCCACAACAGCCATTCATGCTGTCAAACTTAGCTAACCAATTGTAGTTGTCGTCATCATCAGCACTTCTGCCTGCATGAGACGATGAAGAAAGTACTTGACCTTCAGTGGGAAGATAGAAACAATGTATCCTCACCAATGTCACCCACCCATTATTTACCAGGATATTTTTACCATTAACAGGTGAGTGGTGGGGCTGTCATGCTCACTGAGCTAACACTTGTGTCATTATTACCTTCAAATCTCTCAATCTTACATCATGCTTTACTATGTCTTAACACACAACATAGCCTTTGTTTAAAATTTTCTAATCACACACAGTTTCATTAATTTTGCTGTGTCAGGACAAGCAGATGAAGAATGATGTAGATGATAAGTGGTTAAAAGATACTAATAAAGATATCCTTTTGATCTAGGCATCTTTTTTATTCCCCTCATTAACTTTATTATAATTGTGGGGAAGTGCTTAACCCATAAGGGTCATAGTGTCAGGGGAATGGAATGTTATCTAGTGTTATTTAAGGTAGGGGAAGGGTGGCTCTATTGCCTTGGTTCAAAAGCCTTTCACTGTACCTTTAACCCTTTGACTGTCGCAAGCCCCAATCCTGAGTGCTCTCCTGTTGTCACAAAATATTAAAAAAAAAAATTATTTTTTCTTATCAAAATGTTAAGATTATTTTTCTGATTGTTTTCATCCTAAATTTTTTTTTTTTTTGCAATCAATACTTACTGAGATATGGAGGCGTAAAGTTGGCAGAAAATGAGCCCCGTATGGCAACAGCGGCACATGCCGCTCACCGGTACACTTATATTTACTCCCATTCGAAGGTTTCTTGTATTTTCCAATATTTTTTTTTCCAAGTAACTTATATGGCCTGTGAGACCAAAGTAAGGTGCTGTGTACATATATACACTCGTTGTATGCAACACAATAACTGCACAAACATTATCATCATTATACTGTTTACAGAACTTGTTTACACAAACCAACAATGCAAAAAAATTTTATTACTATTGTTCTATAATATATATACACATATATAATGACTGGACACTTTCCATCAACTTCCCTTAGCACTTGAAGCTGTGTGTGTGTGTGGACATCTAAATTTGCTGAGTCAGGGTAAGCCAGCTGTCAAAATGACATATTATACCATTACTCACCACCCTCACTGCTGTCAACCTGTCAACACAAAAGGGGACCCCATGTCTTCTTCCCCACAACCTCCTTCCTAGCTTCCTTTCTTCCTTCATTCCTTCCTTCCTTTCTTACTTACTTATTTCCTTCCTTCCTTCCTTCCTCTTATCTCTTCCTTCCTGCCTTCCTTTCTTCCTTCATTCCTTCCTTTTTTTCTTACTTCTTTTGTTCCTTCCTTCCTCTCATCTCTCCTTCCTTTCTTTCTTCTTTCCTTCCTTCCTCTCATCTCTTCTTTCCTTCCTTTCATCTCTTCTTTCTTTCCTTCCTCTCATCTCTTCTTTCCTTCCTTTCCTTCCTTCCTTCCTTTCCTCCTTCATTCCTTCTTCTTTCCTTCCTTCCTCTCATCTCTTTCTTCCTTCCTTCCTTTCTTTCTTCCTTCCTTCTGGTATCCTGGGCATTGCTTTCGGTCACAAACTCCTCAAAACCATGAAATTCATCTTCAGAGACACTTCCATCTGTGTTAGAGCTATCACTGGGGAAGAGAAGAGTCCCAGATTCCCCTGGGAGTCAGGTACGTATTTCTTACCACTAGGCATGCTGAACATGGACTACTGAAATGGCTTTCCCACAATGCACCACTGGCTGCCCGATTTTTTTTATACTGCGCACACTGACCACACAAACCCATTCTCTCACACGTGGGCCTACCAGCTTTCTCCCACTTGATTTGAGGCCGCTAGAATTTAGGCGTATAGATACGTCCAAAACAGTGGCTCGTAAGACGTATATATACGACCAAAACAGTCAAAGGGTTAAGGTACATAGTTGTATGCAAGAAGCTGAGCTTGTGTCTTTATTTTTATTATCTTGTGGAATCACAGTCACACATAAGCATACACATTTAAACATTGCTAAGTAAAACATTCTAAATCTTTGAAAGACAATCTTACTTCTTGGACTGTTGTTGGTGTTTGTTGTTTGAGTAAAGGAATCCCTTCAAGTTGGGTACGGATTTGGAGAGAGGAATGCGAATACCCAGAGCTGAAGTTGAGGAAGATAATGGAGCTGAGTGGTGACCTGACTCTGAGAAATCTGCAGCTGGACCAGGAACCCCAGTGGAGCCAACAGACCAGGACCCTGGACTCTGCAGCTCATCTGTGCTAGTGTTGAGAGAGCCAATATACTCCTCTGTCAGATTTGCTGCAATATTAACATAAAGATTAGTACATTAAGAAAATTTTTGGCAAACACATTTCTGTACAAAAAATTATACAAGCCAAAACTGGCATTCAAGTGCTTGAAGCTTCACAGCATTCACAAATTGCAATTACCATATGTATAATGAAAAAAATCACTACAGTTATAAAACTGCAACATTAACACAGGGGTGTTAATGTTGTGGTTTTATAACTGTAGTGTGAGCGTGCCTCTGGTAAGACAGTGATGGAGTGAATAATGAAAGTTTTTCTTTTTCAGGCCACCCTACCTTGGTGGGAAACGGCTGATGTGTTAATAAAATAAGAGCTATATATTTAATAACTTACTTCCTCTGATAAATACATGTAGAACTACTGTCGTATGTTCTGAGGTGCCACTGACACCAAGAGATGTATCACCAGTCAGAAATAACTCCTGTTTCCTATAACTGTCATAAGGCACAGACAAATGTTTTTTTTTTAACACCTGTCATTTTCCACCTAGGCTGAGTCCTCTCTCCCCCCTGCCCCTCAAATAAGAGAGGAAAAGCATTTACCATCATTAATTCAGTCACTGTCTTGCCAGTAGCATACTGACATCACAGTTCAGATGGGTCTCCAACTGCAACATCCTTTAGCGGAATCCCTTATTGATGCCATATTGCTTTTATAAAATCACAGACATCTGTTCATGACTTGATAAAAACCATTCCATTGGCAAAACATAGTCAATAAAGGATTCCATACAAGTGCATTGGTCTCACCATCATGTATCTTGTACTATTAACTAACCATAACTTTACAATATTTTACACCCTACTCTTAATTTTAAACTACCCATAACATAATGATGGGGAGGCAGAGAAAAGTTCTAGTGAATTTCCTGTATTTCTGCCTATTCATTATTATTCAGGAAGACTGGAAGACATTCCTAAAAGTGATTCTAAAACTGGCAAATAAGAGGCTACAAAGAGTTACAACTTAACACAATCAAATACTAATAGTCTCAAGGCCAACTTCTGGAAAGGCAGCATTGTACTGCTCTAACAGAACTGTATGACCCTTGTGGGTTTAGCACATAGTTTTGATAATAATAATGTATTGCTCTAAATCAGCTCAAGCTAATTTCCAGACAATACCTACTATATCTTCCAGCATATGAGGTGCACGAGTATATAAGACGATGTTTCCAAGCAGTTGTAATGTAATGGTAAACAACTGCTAAAGCCTAACCCAAAGCACAGGGTGATTTTCCAAGACTTTTTATGGAACGGGGGAGGGGGGGGGGACACGCCTTACATGCCAGAAAACATGGTATTGTATATCTCTCCCAGCCTCTCATAGTACTCAAACTTGCTTAGCTGAATTAGTTTTTGACAGTGGAATGAGACCTTTAGAAAGGTTGACTATTAAATAGTTTATGCAGTACAGTGGACCCTCGGTTAACGAATACCCCGGAAATCGTGCAATTATGTAAGTATAATTTTGTAAGTTCTTGTGGAAGTGTATTTTTGGGGGTCTGAAATAGACTAACCTACGTGAAATTTTTCCTTAAGGGAGTAAATTCGTTCGGTAATGGCACTTGAGCAGACTTCAGGAGTGAAGTTTTTACGAAACTCGGGGGTCCACTGTACTAGATTTATCCCAGTATAATTAAAAATCAAAATATCATAGGATTTAAAATACAGTGGACCCCCGGTGTTCGTAATTAATTCATTCCAGAATGCTGTTCAAGTGCCGTTACCAAATGAATTTGTTCCCATAAGGAATAATGTAAATTAGCTTAGTCCTTTTAGACCCCCAAAAATACACTTACAAAAGCACTTACAAAAATACAATTACATAATTGTTCGAGTTTGGAGCAGTACGAAAACCGGGGGTCCACTGTACGTATATATAAACGAATATAACTTATAACTTTTGATAGTTCAGAAACAGTTGCAGAGACATGAAAATGAGGATAACACACAACACATTTTAATAAGCAGAATTTTTTTATTCATGGGGAAGCACTAAATATGTAAGGGTCATCAAATACCTGGGGAATGTGAAGTACTATAATCAGGATAGGAAATAGGAAGAGATAGCTCAAATTTCTTGGAAAAAGAGTCCTTCACTGGCATCAAGGGTGGATAAGCATACAAGCCTATAACAAACTCAATAGTAAATATGAAGTTGTATAGCAAAGTTAGTAGTAAATATGGACTCGTATAACAAAGTTAGTAATAAATTTGGACTTGTATAACATAGTAGTAAATATGGACTCACTAGGCACATCTTGGGCTTCACCAAAAGTTTGCTTGTACAGTCTCTTAACCTTAGTGTAAGCATGCTCGTAGACCTTCCAAGCCTTGCGCAACACCCAACCCCCCTTCACGTAGGAACCAATCTCTTGCTGGAGGAATGTGAGAATGGCTAGGAGAACCTGACAGTCAGCCAGAATCACTTGCTGCTCAAGTTGAGAGCCTGGCTCGTCCCCCTGATTGAGGAAGAGCACAGAGATATCAGTGCCACAGAACATTGTTAAAGCAAGAGAAAATACTATTGATTCTCATTATTCTTTTAATAAACCTATGTTCTTGTACTGTAATTTTTATTTCATATAAAGTGTTGAAATTATAAAGTAGTCCTTTTGATATACAGTGTACGTTAGATATTTTCATTAAAGCTTCAAGCCATTAAAACAATTTACTCCTAGATTTAAAATAGTATTTTACATTAATAAAGTTAAATAACTAATAAGTGATTACTGAACCGGGTACATGTATTACTAAATGTAAAAGGGGAAACTTTCGTTTTTCATTTTGGGCCACCCCGCTTCAGTGGGAAACGGCCGACGTGTTGAAAGAAGAAGAAATTAAAGATTATTATTATTGCAGTGTTATATTCCTGGGGAAGCACTGCACTGCCCGGGAATGGGCAGTAATCATGTTTGCTCCAAGAAAGGGAAAACTACCTCCAGTTCCTTAGATCAAGAACCCCTTATCAGTATCAAGGCACACCCTCCTTGAGGGGAATTTGCAAAAGAAAAGGGACAAAATTCTTCCCTAGCACTTGGTTCACAAGTTCCAAACTATTTCTGATATGTAATCGAGCCCTAACTCTCAGCCTCGTGGGCGTTATCGCTCCTCTTCTTAAAACTATTTATGGAGCCTGTCTCCACCACTTTCTCACTAAGATCATTCTGCTTCCCAATCACTCTGAGACTGAAGAAATACAGTGCTTACTAACAGCCCTGTGATTCACCTGTCCCTTATCTTTCGACAGTGTATCCTTGTGTGCATATGTGCACCATGACTTGAATAATGTCAAAAATGGAGTACTTGAATAGTTTTACTTGCTTTGTGATTATGATTTATCTAATATGAATGAATGTCACATCAGTAGCAAATTAACCCTACAGTTATAGTGATTTGTAAATAAAGTAAAATAAACTGTAGGATATTGGTTAAAGTGTACACTTTAGCATGTAGTCTAGTGTGGACTAGGACATGGTTTCTTTTACAGCCAAACTGGTAAGCATTCTTATAGCATGATTGGTTAAAGTTTACCCTATGTATCTCCTTGAAGCAAATTTATTGACAGTGTCAAGACTACAGTACATTTAAGCGGCAAGACCACAATCTGAGAGTTGACCCTTGCAACCACAAATAGGTGAGTACACACACACACAAATACGTACCTGTTCTTGGCCATTCCTTGAGCCCAGAACAATACTTTTAACAGAGGAGAACCACCCATTCTCACCCCCGCCACATCTCCTCTCCATGCTACGCAGTGTTTCCATGCTGTGAGTCACCTTCTCTTCTTCAAATGACATGACAGCATTCTAGAAAACATAGAAAATATGTCTAATGCACTGCTGTCATAACCTACTTTCCATATAAATTAAATAATAAACTAACATTCTAGCAGGGTGCTCTACATGTTAATACCCACTGTACTTTTATACTACCTCTGAGTAACTAGGCCTGGGGACAATTGGTCCCAGACGATGAGGGGGTACTTGTACCTCCTCCCATGGGAGACATAGGTCTCAGACACTACCACAGAATTTCACAAATAAACTTCACAAAGATTTTTTTTCAGACTAGTAAACATGGAGGGTTGATAACCCATGATAATCCTAGAAGGCCAGGTAGTGTCACTTTATTTTTTTTTTCCATTGCGGCCCTTAGATCCTCCCTTGGACGACATACCCAAAAACAGTTGACTAACTCCTAGCTACGATTTACTGCTAAGTGAATACAAGCAGCAGGTGGTGGGAAACTTTCCCATACATTCTGCTCTGTTCAATAGTGAAGCCAGATCCTTTATTAAGTTTATTTAGGTACAGGTACAGATAAATACAATTATCATACATAGTTCAACGTGTGTAAATTACCTATGATAACCCCCCCCCCAAAAAAAAAGTTAAAGTGACTTATTTCCACTGGGGTCTTAACCCTTAAACTGTCCACACGTAGATATACGTTCGCCTGCGTACTGCCCCGAATATTTTGAAATTTTTTTTTTTTTTTTTTTAAATGAAGAGCGCATTTTTAGAAATAGGATAGGCTAAAAAAAAATTTTTTAGAGCCAGTACTTACCGAGATATAAGCCCGCGAAGTTGGTGCTAAATGATGTGGTGTCGGCAACATAGATCACTGCCGCTTGCAGAAACAATAAACATTTATCGTTTTTTTCATTTTTTTTCCATTTTCTGTAGTTTTCATGCTATGATAATAATGTTTTGATGCAGATCTTTTGATTTCATTGCCAATTCTTGTTTAGACACAAATGTTTGGTACTGAATTAGTAATCATACTGTCACTAACACACATGTTCACACTGATAAATGAATTTGTACACCTGGTTCAATCACTTACTATTGTTTACATATATATACAAGGTATTTACAGGTCCCATTTATGTTTCTAGAAGTCCACCACTGTATGATACTCTAGGAAGCATGGATTCATACAGAGTGCCACTCCACATTGCTGACACATGTATCGTGTGTCTTTTCGCACTTGGGGTCGCTGTTTACTGTAAGCACACACAACACACTTTTTCTGAGAGTACTTCTTCTTTGGAGTAGATGGTAATGGTATCAGGCAGTGACAGTTAGGGATTATTCGGTTGGGCACTTCCCCTTCTGGTTGTGGAGTGACAGGTCGCTGTTGTGGAGTGACAGGTCGCTGTTGTGGGGTGACAGGTCGCTGTGGAGTGGCAGGTATAGGTGTGGTACCATACTTTCTCGCTATCTGCTTGATGACATTTAGGGTGAATTCCGCATATCGTTGTTGCTTCCCAGTCTTTATTTCGTACATGTTGAAGGCATTGAGCATTGCAATGTCAACAAGGTGGAAAAACACTTTTATATACCACTTGCGACTCCTACGCACAGTCAACAAAGCCTATCATCATGTCACACTTGTCGACTAGTCGCATATTGTTTGTATAGTCGATGACAACAGCTGGCTTTTCAATAGGTTCATTGTTGAGCCTGCTCAGTCTGTCTGACTGTACCATCTCGTTTCTGTGGATGGTTGGCAGCAATGTCACGTCCCGTTTGTCATGCCATGACAGTGCCATGATGTCATTGGCATGAAATGCCTGCACTACACTTCCTCCAGTGAACTTTGGCATGTGTTTTCTATTTCTTCTCACTGTTCCACATATATCAGTATTGTTCACACGTAGGAAATCAGCGAGCATAGGGCTTGTGTACCAGTTGTCTGTGAACAATGTATGGGCCTTGCCAAGGTATGGCTGCATCATCTTGCGAACAACATCACCAGAAATGCCCAACATGAGCCTGGTATCATCGAGTGTATTTTTTCCCGTGTAGATAATGACATCCAACACAATACCAGTCTCACAGTCACACATAACAAACAGTTTTATACCAAAGCGATTACGTTTGCTTGGTATATATTGTTTGAATGACAGTCGTCCCTTGAACAGAACCAAGGACTCATCAACAACAATGTTCTTGAATGGATAAAAAAGCACTGAATTTTTGCTTGACATACATAAACAATTCCCGGATTTTGTAGAGGTCATTTCGGTTTGGTGTATTCCTGTCAGAGAAATGCAACATTCTCAGCAACAGAATGAATCTGTTGCAGGAAAGGTCGTCACGGTAGACTGGAGTGCTAATGAAGTGGTCTGTGGACCAGTAGTTTGCTATATTGTTCTTATATGTATGTGGCATAAGCATGACAGTGCCAAGGAATAAATACATTTCAGCCACAGTTGTATCTTTCCACCTGCGCAGCCGTGACGATTCTGTAACATCTACATGGTCCTTTGTATACTGGTAGTACAGGTTGGTCTGAGTAACAATCAGTTTCATTATCGGCTCATCAAAGTATAGTTGAATAGTCTAACTCTAAAGACTCATCAGTGATGGGACAGTGTGGCATGATGCCACTTCCACTGCCATCAAAATTGAAAGGATGTGGCACGAATGGTGTATGTTCAGTCCAATTCCATTCACGATCAGCTGGTGCAGGATGGGCCTGTGGCATGGGACGTGGGGGAGCAGGAGGAGGAACGGGAGTGGGGGAGCAGGAGGAGGGACGGGAGTGGGGGAGCAGGAGGAGGGACGGGAGTGGGGGAGCAGGAGGAGGGACGGGAGTGTGGCCAGCACATGGTTGAGAGGGTGCTGCGTGGTCCTTTGTCTGTCCGCACACCGCGCCATATGGTCCAGGCATCGTGCCACCCACCACTTCTTCCTCCATCCCAGCATACTCTCCTTCATTATCACTATCACTGTCAGTGGCAGGGGTTTTGGAACGTGACCTGCTAAGACCCTTGCCTCTGACTGCATATGGCACACTGCCTGAACGTAGGTTATGACGCCCAAAAGTAAGTTTCACTGGGGAATAATGATAATCACTGTCACTCGACGAATCGTCTATGGGCATAAAATCGATTTCATCATCGTCACTTGTATCACCTTCACTATCGTCACCATAACACATGGAAAATGATAATTTCCTCTTGCGGAGTTGCCTTTGGGTAGCACCACTAGCAACCCCAGAGGTGCTGGGCTGAGGGTCTGTGGCCACACTGGCCACACCAGATATGCTGGGCTGAGGGTCTGGTATGGCCACACTGTCCACCCCAGAGGTGATGGGCTGAGGGTCATCTGGGTTCTCATCAATAGTTTCACTAATTCCTTGATTATTAGTGGCTATATCACTGTCTAATCCACTTTCCGGGAATAGTAGAGTGTTAATACGACGAGGCGTGAGTGAATCACGGGGGTTTGCCATGATGTTGACCCAAGATGGAGCTGAAACTAACTGGGGCTACCATGCGGTACCCTGGCGTCCCCGATTTTTTTCATACTGCCACACTGAGTGCGCAGACCCATTCTCTCATGTCTAGGCGACTCAGGCCTATCGCGCTAAATTTGAACGAATGTAAAATAAAACGTAGATCTACGTTTGGGGCAGTACGCACGTGAACGTATATCTACGTGTGGACAGTTTAAGGGTTAAACTGACAACTGCTCTATTTACATACAGTACAATATCTCAGAAAATTTAATCTAGTTAAAAAAAAAAGTTTCAAGGATGCAATTTTGCAACTATTGCAACTAAGCAGCACATTTTCTGAATGGTTACAGTTCTCAAATTACCATCACAAAACTTAAGGAAAAAATTGGAAAATTCATAAAGTACATTATCCCATTGATAATACTGCACCTGATAATGTAACTGACCATAATGATATGTTCACTCTACTTACATTTACATTCATCAAATACTTATATGTATTTGATGAATAGGCTTGAGCTTGACTGAAATGCTCTGCATAACCATGGGCTTTCTGCATGCAGTCAAATGTCACTCATTTCTGTATAAATATTGTATCATGTGGGAATAAAGTTTGACTTTGATAATAAATCCAGATTCTAACTGAAAACTGCACAAGATGCTTGAATTGAGGTGTCATAAACATTAATCATTGAAAAGTGAGTAAACATTTGGACAGCAAAATGAAATGAGTAAAAAAAAAAATTGTACATTTTGGCCAAAATAAACAGATCTCATATACCTATGTTTTATTTTTCTATGCTAGTAGTTTCTCATTTTTTAACAGCACACAACTTGACCCCATGACTTACCATAAAGGTAAGGTAACAGTAGCCCATTGCCATGTGGAGATTGTCCTGTGTGTGATGACGGAAGAGCTCCTCTGCCTCAGTGAATCTGTTGTTGAGCATCAGTTGAATACCATCACGAGCCAATTTTGTGTACTCCTCTGGTCCCAAGCTTTGTCCACTCCCTCCCTCTCTTACTCCTACCCCTCCTTCTCCTCCTCCTCCATCTCCTTTTGGTCCTCCTCCACCTCTGGTATTACTGCTTCCTCCTGCTGAACACATCTTGTAGCTGCTTTTCAAAAGTGGTCAACCCATTACTGATCCTGAAAAAAGATAGAAAAACCAATGACTTTGAAAGTTTGAATCACGAGATTCATAACATGAGACAACTTACTTCAAGAACCATAGAACATCTACAGTGCAGAAAAAGGAACAAGTTCTTAAAGAGTCCAAGTTAAGATCCAGGCAGAGTGAGGTGCCTGTACCTCACCAGACTGAAACATTACAACAGATTTAAATATCCTGAGTGCTTGATATTTGCTTGCTTATTTTTTAATCTAGCTTACTACATTAAGTACAGTGTACATGTATATACTTTATAACTAAAAATATACGTATAACCTTTATTTTCTAAAGTATATAGTATCTATGGCATAAAGGCATTCAGGAATGCCAGAGAGCTGAATATAGGTTCTGGAGGTGGAATACACAGTACTTGTATGCTGAAGAATGTGTGCGGATGTTACAATTCGGTGGATCGTTTGAACTGAAATGTCAGTGCCAATGGTAGTGCCAAGAGGGCAAGGGGGACTCTGAAGCCTCCTAAATGAAAATAACAATAAACAATGTAACTTAAAACAAGCCTTCTAGGCTGCCCCTTCAAACCAGACTGCCACCCCTAAGCTCCTCCTAGATAGAAATTCTGGAGCTGCCCCTGACACATCCAAAAATACAGTCAGGGAATGAGTGATAGCAAATGTTTTCATTATTTGGATCTCACTACCTTGGTGGAATAATAAGTGTTCATGGACAAGCAGTAAACCTGTCAGGGTTGTAGAGAGCTTGTGGAATGGGAGGGAAGGTGGGGATGAGGGAATAAAGTTTTATCCAAAAAAGGGGAGGGTATCTCCTACTCATTATTATTATTACAATCAAACTAAAGTGATTGTAATGTGAGGGAAAGTCAGTGTTAATACGTATGTTGGTTTAACAATTTGTAGCAATTCGTCACTACTCGGCAAAACTCTGACATTAGTTTATGTTTTACAATACATACATACATGCAATCTACGTACATCACAGAATAAGCATTTCTTGTTCAAATTGCTATTTTGGGAGACTTAAATGAAACTGTTATAGTATATTCATTTTCGTTGAGCAGCACATCTGAGCCATCAATACTTAGTATCAAGTTCTGTCACATGCCTGGCAGTGTAAATCAAGATGCACATCTACCGACGGCAGATTAAGGTTAGGTTGCATCAAGTTTTATACCACTTCCACAATATATCTCAACTGTAAAAGTAACTCGACATTCCACAATTCAAACTACAATTAACGGAAGAGATCCGAGGACGAGCAGTTGTTTACTATTACCAATGTATTCAACAGTGTAACTCCATGCGGCAGGTTTATAGCACCAGCCCGACACATCTAGTGGAAAACTATGCACTGCATGTTAGTGGCTTTCTTTTGTGCTTAACAATATTTTAATACACGTAAACTACATTTTGTATACTGCAGAAAAGAAATAAAGTTGTACTGTATTATATAAGTTGATTTAGGTACAGGTATACAAATACAGTTACACAAATTATCATACATAGTAACATGTGTAGATTACTTAGGATAACCCAAAGGTCAAAGCGACTCATTTCCTTTGAGTTCCTGTAATATCTTATTTAAACCTTAAAAGTTAAAACGACAAAGTACAGTATACCTGGAGTATACCTGGAGAGAGTTCCAGGGGTCAACGCCCCTGCGGCCCAGTCTGTGACCAGGCCTCATGTTGGATCAGAGCCTAATCAACCAGGCTGTTACTGCTGGCCGCACGCAGTCCAATGTACGAACCACAGCCTGGCTGGTCAGGTACCGACTTTAGGTGCCTGTCCAGTGCCTGCTTGAAGACAGCCAGGGGTTTGTTGGTAATCCCCTGATGTATGCTGGGAGGCAGTTGAACAGTCTTAGGCCCCTGACACTTATTGTGTTGTCTCTCAACGTGCTAGTGGCACCCCTGCTTTTCATTGGGGGGATGTTACACCGCCTGCCGAGTCTTTTGCTTTCGTAGGGAGTGACTCTCATGTGCAAGTTTGGAACTAATCCCTCAAGAATTTTCCACATGTATATAATCATGTATCTCTCCCGCCTGCGTTCTAGGGAGTACAGGTTTAGAAACTTCAAGCATTCCGAGTAATTGAGGTGGTTTATCGCAGTTATTCGTGCCGTGAAGGTTCTCTGCACATTTTCTAGGTCAGCAATTTCACCTGCCTTGAAAGGTGCAGTTAGTGTGCAGCAATATTCCAGCCTAGATAGAACAAGCGACCTGAAAAGTGTCAACATGGGCTTGGTATCCCTGGTTTTGAAGGGTCTCATTATCCATCCTGTCATTTTTCTAGCAGATGCAATTGCTATGGTGTTATGGTCCCAGAAGGTGAGATCCTCTGACATGATCACTCCCAGGTCTTTGACATTAGTTTTTCACTCTATTGTGTGGTTGGAATTTGTTTTGTACTCCGATGAGATTTTAATTTCCTCACGTTTTCCATATCCGAGTAATTGAAATTTCTCATCATTGAACTTCATATTGTTTTCTGCAGCCCATTTAAAGATTTGGTTGATGTCTGCTTGGAGTCTTGCAGTGTCTTCAATGGTGGACACTGTCATGCAGATTCGGGTGTCATCTGCAAAGGAAGACACGGCACTGTGGTTTATATCCCTGTCTATGTCCGATATGAGAATGAGGAACAGGATGGGAGCAAGTACTGTGCCTTGTGGAACAGAGCTTTTCACTGTAGCTGCCTCAGACTTTACTCTGTTGACTACGTACTACTCTTTGTGTTCTACTTGTTAGGAAATTATAGATACATCTACCCACTTTTCCTGTTATTCCTTTATCACGCATTTTGTGTGCTATTACACCATGGTCACACTTGTCAAAGGCTTTTGCAAAGTCTGTGTATATAACATCTGCATTCTGTTTGTCTTCTAGAGCATCCAGGACCTTGTCGTAGTGGTCCAGTAGTTGGGACAGACAGGAGCGACCTGCTCTAAACCCATGCTGCCCTGGGTTGTGTAATTGATGGGTATCTAGATGAGTGGCGATCTTGCTTCTTAGAACCCTTTCAAAGATTTTTATGATATGGGACGTTAGGGCTATTGGTCTGTACTTCTTTGCTATTGCTTTACTGCCCCCTTTGTGGAGTGGGGCTATGTCTGTTGTTTTTAGGAACTGCGGGACGACCCCAGTGTCCATGCTTCCTCTCCATATGATGTTAAAAGCACTTGATAGGGGCTTCTTGCAGTTCTTGATGAACACGGAGTTCCATGAGTCTGGGCCTGGAGCAGAGTGCATGGGCATGTCATTTATTGCCTTTTCGAAGTCATTTAGCGTCAGGGTAATGTCAGATAGGCTTGCATCTGCCAAGTTCTATGGCACTCATAAAAAATTCATTTAGGTCTTCAACTTTCAGTCTGGTTAGCGGCTCGCTAAAAACTGAGTCATACTGGGACTTTAGTAACTCACTCATTTCCTTGCTGTCATCTGTGTAGGATCCATCCCGTTTAAGTAGGGGGCCAATACTGGATGTTGTTCTCGACTTTGAATTGGCATAAGAAAAGAAATACTTTGGGTTTCTTTCAATTTCATTTATGGCTTTTAGTTCTTCCCGCGTTTCTTGATTCCTGTAAGATTCCTTTAGTTTTAATTCGATGTTTGCTATTTCTCTGACCAGTGTCTCCCTATGTATTTCAGATATATTGGCCTCTTGTAGCCGCTCCGTTATTCTTTGCCTTCGCCTGTATAGGGAGCGCCCTTCTCTTTCTAGTTTACATCTTCTTCTCCTTTTCCTTAAGGGAATTTGCCTTGAGCAAACCTCAAGTGCCACAAAGTTAATTTGTTCTAGACATAGGTTAGGATCCGTGATGCTTAGGCTATCTTCCCAGTTTATATCATTTACGACTTGGTTTACTTGGTCCCAAATTATGTTTTTGTTATTGAAGTTGAATTTAGAGAAGGCTCCCTCGCGGCTGATCATATTTTGTCGATCTGGGGCTCTCCGCACACATGTCTGGACCTCTATTATGTTTTGATCTGAGTATATTGTTTTTGATATGATGACATTTCGTATCAGATCATCATTGTTGGTGAAGATGAGGTCCAGCGTATTCTCTAGTCTTGTAGGCTCTACTATTTGCTGGTTTAAGGTGAATTTGGTGCAGAGATTTAAAAGTTCATGTGTGTGCGAGTTTTCATCTGAGCTGCCTCCTGGTGTTATTTCACTCGTCTGAGTGAAAATCAGTAACAAAAACGGAGATACCTGGAGTATATCTGGAGAGGGTTTTGGGGAGTCAAAGCCCCCACAGCCCAGTCTGAGACCTGACCTCAATATACTAGGAATAAGGTAAACTGAGTTATTGACATTAACATTAAAGAGAGGATCAGCTTTCAGTAACAAGTACACGAATGTCCACTCACTGCTAGAAATGACGACTTGGTAGTGATGTAAGCCCTCTAGAGAGAGAGTAAAGTCTATGATAAAACTGAACTGTCTACTAGCAGCTCAATATTAGAGGTGGGTAAAGATTACGCTGGGCATAATCACATTTCATTTTGGTGAGGAGTGGCAGAAGTGACCTGTGGCAGGTGATGGTGGGTGACCCCCCCTGGCCTGGTAGGTGACCCCCCTGGTCAGGTAGGTGACCCCTGACCTGGTGGGTGACCCCCTGGCCTGGCAGGTGACCCCTTGGCCTGGTGGGTGACCCCCTGGCCTAGCAGGTGACCCCCCCTGGCCTGGCAGGTGACCCCTGGCCTGGTAGGTGACCCCTTGGCCTGGCAGGTGACCTCAAGCCTGGCAGGCGAGGTAGGTGACGTCAAGCCTGGCAGGAAAGTCAGGTGACGTCAAGCCTGGCATGTGAGGGGGGTGACCTGAGGTGAGTGAGCCTGGCAGGTGGTGCTGGCAGGTGGTGCTGGCAGCCACTCTGCCTGCTGGACGGAGGTCGTCTGCTGCTGCTGCTGCTGCTGCTGCTGCTGCTCTCACAATCAAAACAAACTGGGATGATGGTTCTAGATCTCTCTTTTTTTTATGTATAATATGTATCCTCAGAGCACAGACGAAAGTAAATATCTGTCGTTGCTATAACAGATCGGGTTAACAATCCGTAAGGATCAAATTACCCCAGATATACCGTCATGTGCAAACTAAACCCGAGGAACGCTGGTGAGACATGATCACAATGTACAAAGTACTGTTCTTATGTCTACTGATATTATGTCTACTTCTGTTACTTGTATTGTCATTATATTTATTACTGGTATGTCTTCTGTTATTATATACACTGTCATAGCAAAAACAACAGGTGGTGTCAGGATGGGTAAGTGTGACTAGTGGGGTTCCACAAGGGTCAGTACTTGGACCGGTACTTTTTCTTCTGCAGAGACAACATAAAACTAATGAGAATACAAACAAGAGCAGACTAGGAAATACTACAGATGGATCTGGGCAAGCTATAGAATTAGTCTGCCAAGTGGCTACTAGAATTTAGCCCTACCAAGTGCAAAATTATGAAAAACTGGGAAGGTCAAAGAAGACCAGAAACAGAGTACAGGCTCTGGGAATAAAGTCTGTAAAAATTATATGCACATAAAGGGCCCCAGAATCTGGAATTCATTACCAGTAAATATTAAGATAAACTTGTCTGAAAATCAATTTAAGACTCAACTCAAAAACCACCTACTCACCCAAAACTAAATGATCATACTATAAACTACTTTGAAAAATGCTCATTATTACTTTCCTATACGATAATCTCAATTCTTAATAATATGTTACTATTATGTTACCCCCTATTCATATTATAAGTTAATGTCAAAAATGCTCAATGTTATTTTCCTTAAGATAATCTCAATTCCATATTATCATTCAAGAATCTTAACACCTGTAACAATCTAATATCATTATATAATAATTTAAACAGAATAAACTAGAATAAACTAGAATAAACTCAATAAATTTCTCTAATATTAAGTACATAGTCTTTAAGGAATAGAATAAGCTGCCCCTAATGCCATGGCATGTCAGTGGCTCTCCTTGCACTCAATTTACATTGTAACTACCGATACCTATGTAATCTGCAATCTGCAATGAAATAAAACTTTACTTTACTTTACTTACTTTACTTATTGAAATAGAAGGACATCGATGTGAGCCAAATTCCGAGCATTTTGCCTGTGGCACACATCAATAGAATAAAAGTTGCAGTAAAAGCAACACTGGCAAATTTAAGACTAGCTTTCGAGAATCTCAACTAGGAGACATGCATGACCCTATTATATAGCATAATGCAAGGCCTA
Source organism: Cherax destructor (assembly GCA_009830355.1). Taxonomy (NCBI): domain Eukaryota; kingdom Metazoa; phylum Arthropoda; class Malacostraca; order Decapoda; family Parastacidae; genus Cherax; species Cherax destructor. Next base: position 108,293 of record WNWK01001820.1, on the reverse strand, counting down.
TCTTGGAGTACACAGCACCAGTATGGAACCCACATCTGCTAAAGCATATAAATAAGTTGGAAAAAGTGCAAAGGTTTGCAACGAGACTAGTCCCAGAGCTGATAGGCATGAACTATAAGTAATAACTATGTAATTACTACGTATAACTGTCTACCATATATAATTGTACAATGTCTAAATAAAGTATTATTATTATTATTATTATTATTATTATTATTATTATTATTATTATTAAGATCCAAACCTGACTAGACTGGAGGAGAGGACTAAGAGTGACATGAATATGCCCTACATATTCATGTCATATGAATATGCCTTACAAAATACTAAGGAATTGACAGATTGTACATGATGAGTCTATTTGAGAGAGAAGTTTCAGGTACACCAGAACAGCTGAAAGTTAAACAACAACATATAAGTCACAGGGATGCTAGGAAGTACTTCTTTAACTCTAAAATGATCAGGAACTGGAACGACCTAGACAGCAAAGTGATAAGATACAGGATAAGTAAGTTTATTCAGGTTAGCACAAATACAGTTACATAGATTATCATACATAACCCAAAAAAGTCAGACAGAGTGACTTATTTCCATTGGGGTCCTTTTACCTTATTGTTATAATATAAAGGAGATAATGTCAAAATATTATTCTATAAAGGAGATAATATCTTATTATTATACTATAAAGGAGATATACTAGGAATAAGGTAAGATTACATGTGTGTTAGCTAAAAAAAATAAAAAATAATTTTCCTCCCTTTCTGTCGCTACATTCATTAGGTACCTTTTGGCATTCTTCTTGAACTAGTTCATGCTATGACTGGCTTAGACATATGTAGGCAGTTTGCTCCATTCCTTTATTGCTGTACAATAAAAGGTGTTTGAAGCCTGGCCACTGACTGTGGGTACTACAAAGTTGTGCTCTCTCCCCCTAGTACATACTATGGTTGCATTGGTTCCCAGCCCTCACAAAATTAGCAGAAAGATATTCTGGACACTGTTTGTGAGCAATTTTATAAACTTGATTTAACTTCAGTTGTTTTACTCTGTCTTCAACATTCAGCATATCCAATTGTTGTCATTCATCCTGGCCTACATGTTATCTTGGACCCAGGTCCAGGATGAATCTTACCATTTTGTTTTGGGTGATTTGCAGTTTATCTTTCAGTTTTTTGTCAAGGCAGAGTACCATGAAGAGCAAGCGTAGTCCATATGACATTGTATAAGGGCTAGACATAGGTTCCTGCGAGCCTCAGTATGTAGACACTGTCCCTCAGTAGGTAGGCACTGTGCCTCAGTAGGTAGACACTGTGCCTCAGTAGGTAGACACTGTGCCTCAGTAGGTAGACACTGTGCCTCAGTAGGTAGACACTATGCCTCAGTAGGTAGACACTGTGCCTCAGTAGGTAGACACTGTGCCTCAGTAGGTAGACACTGTGCCTCAGTACGTAGACACTGTCCCTCAGTAAGTAGACACTGTGCCTCAGTAAGTAGACACTGTGCCTCAGTAGGTAGACACTGTGCCTCAGTAGGTAGACACTGTGCCTCAGTAGGTAGACACTGTGCCTCAGTAGGTAGACACCGTGCCTCAGTAAGTAGACACTGTGCCTCAGTAGGTAGACACTGTGCCTCAGTAGGTAGACACTGTGCCTCAGTAGGTAGACACTGTGCCTCAGTAGGTAGACACTGTGCCTCAGTAGGTAGACACTGTGCCTCAGTAGGTAGACACTGTGCCTCAGTAGGTAGACACTGTGCCTCAGTAAGTAGATACTGTGCCTCAGTAGGTAGACACTGTGCCTCAGTAGGTAGACACTGTGCCTCAGTAGGTAGACACTGTGCCTCAGTAGGTAGACACTGTGCCTCAGTAGGTAGACACTGTGCCTCAGTAGGTAGACACTGTGCCTCAGTAAGTAGACACTGTGCCTCAGTAGGTAGACACTGTGCCTCAGTAGGTAGACACTGTGCCTCAGTAGGTAGACACTGTGCCTCAGTAAGTAGACACTGTGCCTCAGTAGGTAGACACTGTGCCTCAGTAGGTCAGACACTATGCCTCAGTAGGTAGACACTGTGCCTCAGTAGGTAGACACTGTGCCTCAGTAGGTAGACTCTGTGCCTCAGTAGGTAGACACTGTGCCTCAGTAGGTAGACACTGTGCCTCAGTAGGTAGACACTGTGCCTCAGTAAGTAGACACTGTGCCTCAGTAGGTAGACACTGTGCCTCAGTAGGTAGACACTGTGCCTCAGTAGGTAGACACTGTGCCTCAGTAGGTAGACACTGTGCCTCAGTAGGTAGACACTGTGCCTCAGTAGGTAGACACTGTGCCTCAGTAGGTAGACACTGTGCTTGTCTGTAGAGGAACTTCAGTCTGGCATTCGCTTTCTTTACTACAATGTTCCCTATCAGTTCTCCTGATATTCATGGGTCAAAGGGGATTCCCAGATATTTTACCGAGGAAACTGTAGTGATGGGTTCCCCATTACACCGGACATTAAAATTATTTACCCTTCTCAGTTTATGTTTCGTGCCAAAGAGTATGGCTTCAGTTTTCCCGAAGTTAAACCATAGTTTGGTGTTTACTATTTGCTGCAGGACTCCAGTTCCTGTGTTAATACATTAGCTATAGTATCTTGTGGGTCTTTACCTGACACTAACACAGCACTGTTATCTTTATACAGTAGGAGTTTGTACTTAACACTGATGGACATGATATAACCTGCTTATTTTACCTAACATCCATAACTAGATGTAACATTATGCCCCGGTGGGGCAGAAACATTTCGAAGTGTTTCCTTACATACACACACACATATATACAACAGGCCTAGTGTCTAATTGACATGTGCCTAGGACAAAAATGGTAACTAACACACACAGTGGGTAAAGCTCTTGCTTCACGCACGGAGGGCCCGGGTTCAATTCCCGGTGGGGCAGAAACATTTCGAAGTGTTTCCTTACACACACACACACACATACATACAACAGGCCTAGTGTCTAATTGACATGTGCCTAGGACAAAATGGTAACTAACACACAAACAGCCAGGAGCTGAGTCTCGAAATTAGGTGAGTACACACACACACACACACACACAACTAACACAGACCTGTGTCACTGACGTGTATAGTATGCAAAGTCATGGAGAAGATCATCAGGAGGAGAGTGGTGGAGCACCTAGAAAGACACAAGCTTATAAACGACAACCAGCACGGTTTCAGGGAAGGAAAATCCTGTGTCACAAACCTACTGGAGTTTTATGATAAGGTAACAGAAGTAAGACACGAGAGAGGGGTGGATAGACTGCATTTTTTGGACTGCAAGAAGGCGTTCGACACAGTTCCTCACAAGAGGTTAATGCAAAAGCTAAAGGATCAGGCACACGTAACAGGAAAAACACTGCAATGGATCAGAGAATATCTGACAGGGAGGCAACAACGAGTCATGGTACGTGACGAGATGTCAGAGTGGGCACCTGTGACGAGTGGAGTTCCACAAGGGTCAGTCCTAGGACCTGTACTGTTTTTGGTATATGTGAATGACATAACGGAAGGGATAGACTCAGAAGTGTCCCTGTTTGCAGATGATGTGAAGTTAATGAGAAGAATAAAATCAGTCGAGGATCAGGCAGGACTACAAAGAGACCTGGACAGGCTGCAAGCCTGGTCCAGTAACTGGCTCCTTGAATTTAACCCTGCCAAATGTAAAGTCATGAATATCGGGGAAGGGCAAAGAAGACCGCAGACAGAGTATAGTCTAGGTGGCCAAAGACTGCAAGCCTCACTCAAAGAAAAAGATCTTGGGGTGAGTATAATACCGAGCACATCTCCTGAGGCACACATCAATCAGATAACTGCTGCAGCATACGGGCGGCTGGCAAACCTAAGAATAGCGTTCCAATACCTCACTAAGGAATCATTCAAGACTCTGTATACCATATACGTCAGGCCCATACTGGAGTATGCAGCACCGGTTTGGAACCCACACCTGGTCAAGCACGTCAAGAAATTAGAGAAAGTGCAAAGGTTTGCAACAAGACTAGTCCCAGAGCTAAGGGGATTGTCCTACGAAGAAAGGTTAAGGAAATCGGCCTGACGACACTAGAGGACAGGAGGGTTAGGGGAGACATGATAACGACATATAAAATACTGCGAGGAATAGATAAGGTGGACAGAGACAAGATGTTCCAGAGAGGGGACACAGAAACAAGGGGTCATAATTGGAAGTTGAAGACTCCTATGAGTCAAAGGGATGTTAGGAAGTATTTCTTCAGTCATAGAGTTGTCAGGAAGTGGAATAGCTTAGAAAGCGACATAGTGGAGGCAGGAACCATACATAGTTTTAAGACTAGGTTTGATAAAGCTCATGGAGCAGGGAGAGAGAGGACCTAGTAGCAATCAGTGAAGAGGCGGGGCCAGGAGCTATGACTCGACCCCTGCAACCACAAATAGGTGAGTACAAATAGGTGAGTACACACACACACACACACACACACACACACACACACACACACACACATACACACACATATATATATATATATATATATATATATATATATATATATATATATATATATATATATATATATATATATATATATATATTATGTAGAAATTGTTCTATGATATTATTTATATAAATATTAATTACTGTAACAAACTTTCAAACCCAATGTTATTTTACTTAAGATAATCTGTTTTATATTGTCATCCTCCTTAACACTTGTTGCAATTTCATATCATCATATTGTCATTTTAATAGTATAGTATCATCATATTGTTAATTTGAAATAAAATATATAACAAGAAGAAACTCAATAAATTTCTCTAGTATTGTTATTATACTAGTATAGCATCAACATATTGTAATTTGAAATAAAATATACAACTACAATAAACTCAACCAATTTCTCTAGTATTGTCTTTTTAATAGTATAGTATCATCATATTGTTAATTTGAAATAATATATAACTAGAATAAATTCAATCAATTTCTCTAGTATTATGTACATAGTGAATAAGTGTTTAGACTAAGATGCCCCTAATGCCATGGCATGCCAGTGGCTCTCCTTGCTTTACACTTTTATAATTGTAACTACCAATAACTATGTATACTTGTAACTTGCAACGAAATAAAAATATTATTATTATTATTATTATTATTGTTATTATTATTATTATTATTATTATTATTATTATTATTATTATTATTATTATTATTATTGTTATTATATTATTATTATTATTATTATTATTATTATTATTATTATTATTATTATTATTATTATTATTATTATTTTTATTATTATTATTATTATTATTATTATTATTTTATTATTATTATTATTATTATTATTATAAAAGTACATGTTGAGGGCGGTAAATATAAGTAATGAAGTAGTGAGGAGACTTTTCAATATTGTACTGGTCATAGTGACACTACCTTACCATCTAGACCAGTAAATAACCTCCCTGATTAACACGCCACTCAAGCTCTCCCATGCTAAATAAAACTCTAAATAAGACGAGTGTTTGATGAGAGTTGTGTGAGGGTTTAGAGCACACAGTGAGCTCTGCTGCTGCTGCTGCTGCTGCTCTGCCACACGTGCACCGCCTGTCTGGTAAATGTTCCATTTTTGACTCCAGTTTCATCTCTATCGCTTCAGTACTGATGTGTTGATGGTGGTGCTTGTGTGTTGGTGGTTGTGTTGATGGTGGTGGTTGTGTGTTAATGGTGGTGCTTGTGTGTTGATGGTGGTGCTTGTGTGTTGATGGTGGTGCTTGTGTGTTGATGGTGGTGCTTGTGTTGGTGGTTGTGTTGATGGTGGTGGTTGTACTCACCTATTTGTGGTTGCAGGGGTCGATTCATAGCTCCTGGCCCCGCATCTAGGTTGTGTGTTGATGGTGGTGCTTGTGTGTTGATGGTGGTGCTTGTGTGTTGGTGGTTGTGTTGATGTTGGTGCTTGTGTTGGTGGTGGTGCTTGTGTGTTGATGGTGGTTGTGTTGATGGTGGTGGTTGTGTGTTAATGGTGGTGCTTGTGTGTTGATGGTGGTGCTTGTGTGTTGGTGGTTGTGTTGATGGTGGTGCTTGTGTGTTGATGGTGGTGCTTGTGTGTTGATGGTGGTGCTTGTGTGTTGATGGTGGTGCTTGTGTGTTGATGGTGGTGCTTGTGTGTTGATGGTGGTGGTTGTGTGTTGATGGTGGTGCTTGTGTGTTGATGGTGGTGCTTGTGTGTTGATGGTGGTGGTTGTGTGTTGATGGTGGTGCTTGTGTGTTGATGATGGTGCTTGTGTTGATGGTGGTGCTTGTGTGTTGTTGTGGTGCTTGTGTGTTGGTGGTTGTGTGTTGATGGTTGTGTGTTGATGGTGGTGCTTGTGTGTTGATGTTGGTGGTTGTGTGTTGATGGTGGTGCTTGTGTGTTGATGGTGGTGCTTGTGTGTTGATGGTAGTGCTTGTGTTGATGATGATAGTGCTTGTGTTGATGATGGTGGTTGATGTTGGTGGTTGTGTTGATGGTGGTGGTTATGTGTTGAAGGTGGTGGTTGTGTGTTGATGTTGGTGGTTGTGTTGATGATGGTGGTTGTGTTGATGATGGTGGTTGTGTGTTGATGTTGATGGTTGTGTTGATGTTGGTTGTGTTGATGTTGGTGGTTGTGTTGATGATGGTGGTTGTGTGTTGATGGTGGTGGTTGTGTGTTGATGTTGGTGGTTGTGTGTTCATGATGGTGGTTGTGTGTTGATGGTGGTTGTGTTGATGGTGGTGGTTGTGTGTTTATGATGGTGGTTGTGTGTTGATGGTGGTGGTTATGTGTTGATGGTGGTGGTTGTGTGTTGATGTTGGTTGTGTTGATGTTGGTGGTTGTGTGTTGATGTTGGTGGTTGTGTGTTGATGTTGGTGGTTGTGTTGATGTTGGTGGTTGTGTGTTGATGTTGGTGGTTGTGTTGATGATGGTGGTTGATGTTGGTTGTTGTGTTGATGATGGTGGTTGTGTGTTGATGTTGGTGGTTGTGTGTTGATGTTGGTGGTTGTGTTGATGATGGTGGTTGATGTTGGTTGTTGTGTTGATGATGGTGGTTGTGTGTTGATGATGGTGGTTGTGTGTTGATGGTGGTGGTTGTGTGTTGATGTTGGTGGTTGTGTTGATGATGGTGGTTGATGTTGGTTGTTGTGTTGATGATGGTGGTTGTGTGTTGATGATGGTGGTTGTGTGTTGATGGTGGTGGTTATGTGTTGATGGTGGTGGTTGTGTGTTGATGGTGGTGGTTGTGTGTTGATGTTGGTGGTTGTGTGTTGATGTTGGTGGTTGTGTGTTGATGTTGGTGGTTGTGTTGATGTTGGTGGTTGTGTTGATGATGGTGGTTGTGTGTTGATGGTGGTTGTGTTGATGATGGTGGTTGTGTGTTGATGGTGGTGGGTGTGTTGATGGTGGTGGTTGTGTGTTGATGGTGGTTGTGTTGATGATGGTGGTTGTGTGTTGATGTTGGTGGTTGTGTGTTGATGTTGGTGGTTGTGTTGATGTTGGTGGTTGTGTTGATGATGGTGGTTGTGTGTTGATGGTGGTGGTTGTGTTGTTGATGTTGGTGGTTGTGTGTTGATGTTGGTGGTTGTGTTGATGTTGGTGGTTGTGTTGATGATGGTGGTTGTGTGTTGATGGTGGTGGTTGTGTGTTGATATTGGTGGTTGTGTTGATGTTGGTGGTTGTGTTGATGATGGTGGTTGTGTGTTGATGATGGTGGTTGTGTGTTGATGGTGGTGGTTGTGTTGTTGGTGGTTGTGTTGATGATGGTGGTTGTGTGTTGATGGTGGTGGTTGTGTGTTGGTAATGTGGTGGCAGCTGAGATATTGAACACTTGAGTCTTCTACAGCCACCAAAGGGAAGACAATAAGTTTATTTAGCCATAAATATATATAAGTAAAATTATCACATAGTGTAAATTACCTAGGATAACCCCCCAAAAAAAGTCAGCCAAAGTGATTGTATTTCCATTGGGGTCCTCAATTGGGGAGCATAATGGAAATAAGTAATCTACACACACATGCTGCTATATATGGTAATTTATGTAACTATTTATGTGTACCTGTACCTGAGTAAACTTAACTTTTTTGGTGGTTATCCTGGGTAATTTACACATATTATTATACAAGACCATTGTCATCATTGAAAGCTAGAGCAACTGTACTTTAATTAACTTACTAAATTAGGTAAGGTTCGTCAGGAAACACGACAAATGCTTCCTGACTCGCGTCTTAATCAGATAATGACCCGCCATAATTTACACATATATTATTACGTATATAAGATTTTTGTCATCATTGAAAGTTAGAGCAAATGTACTTGAATTAACTTACTAGATTAGGTAAGGTTCATCAGGAAACATGACAAATGCTTCCTGACGCACGTCTTAGTCAGATGATGATCCGCCGTTGGAGCTTTAGGTCATCTGACCGAGGCCTTGTTTCATCAAGGGTGAGAGGGAACTTACTCACCTAGCAGTAAGTAGGTACCTGGGTGTTAGTCAGCTGGTGTGGGTCGCATTCTGGGCGAGAGAATTAGAAAGCTCTCAAAGGAAATAAGCCAGAAAGTCCGATGACAGTGGCTTTATTGGGTTATGCTTGGTTATAGCTCTCCAGGATAACATGAACAAAATCTTCTACCCAGAATAGCTCAAGAAAGTCAAGCAGTGTGGTATACGTATTTTCACTGGGGGTCTTATGGTCCTCTTAGGATATGATCTGCAATCGTCACCTAATACCCAGTTACCTACTTATTGTCAGGTGAAGAGGGGCAACAGGCTGCATAAGGAAATATACCCAGCTTTCCACCCACTCCAGAATTAAATCCGGATTGACCAAGGTTACTGTTCCTCTGGGAATTTTAAGCTAAATAGCCCCAATGAAAATAGGTCACTTTGAATTTCTGGGGTTATCCTAGATAATTTACATTATGTATGATAATTAGTAAGTTTATTCAGGTACAGGTACACATAAATACAGTTACATAAATTATCATACAAAGCAGCATATGTGTAGATACCTAGGATAACACAAAAAGTCAAAGTGACTTATTTCCATTGGGGTCCTAATGTGTACCTATGCCTAAATAAACTTACTTATTTTGTGGAAGGCCTATGAAGAATAAAAGTCCATACCCTAGCTGGAATAATTGTAATCAATCCAGTATTTGGAGTGGAAACTTTTGATGATGTCTGTCTTGGACCATCAGGTCATGACCAAACGAGAAAATTGGAGACAATAACAAGACAAGTTAGGTGAAGAGGTGAGGAGAAAGCCAGAAAACAGGTCAGGTGAAGCCAAAAACAGCATCACCACCATCAACCAACACTAGGACACACCCCACTGTCTTTTATCATTTAACCTAACTTACCTATTGATGGAAGAATCGATGAAAGACTGGGTAGTAGTGTTGGCCAGGCAACAACCACTGACCAGTGTCCCAGTCACCCACTCCCACCTTGTCGTTCACTGAGTCATTATTATTATTTTTAATGCATTATAGTGGCTAATGATAATATCCACAGCACATAAGTGTTTCCTGCCCTGCCACATCAATTTCAGACGATTTCATTCACGGTCTCTCATGGCCTGGTGGCTAAAGCTCTCGCTTCACAGGGTGAGTGTCCGGGTTCGATTCCCAGCGTGGATAGAAACATTGGGAGTGTTTATTTACACCGGTTGTTCACCCATGAGTAAAATGGGTATTTAGTCAGCTGGTGTGGGTCGCATCCTGGGACAAAACTGACCTAATTTGCCCGAAATGCTCTGCATAACAAGCGGCTTTCTATATACGTAGTAGTATGTCATTGATGTCAGCTAGGTCTGTATACCTTGTACATGTACTTGTAGAAATAAAGATATTATTATAAGAAGTATTGCTTAATTGGGACCAGGGAATTGTATCAGTATTAACCTACTGTATGTATATTAATGAAGAACGTGTGGCTAGCAGTAACAACCTGATTGATCAGGCCGTGATCCATTGCAACGCCTGATCATGGACCGGGGCGCAGGGGCGTTGACCTCCGGAACACACCCTCTAGACATACAGTCTATAGCCTTTCATTCTGATGGCCATATTTATTAAAAACTTAATTATCCCTTGCTTTAAGACCCATTTTTTATAATGGATACATAATTCCCACAGACACTTATATTCCATGTGAGGCTTGTTGTACAAAATGTCTGTTAAAACAACTGAAAGAGGAAATGATGGTGCATTTCCTCTTCCAGCTCTAACTCATTCACAGTTGCAACTCCCAAAATTAAGAGTGTTGACACTGTCATGATATAAAAAAAAATCTGAAACGGTAGAAAATAATTTTCTGAAGTAATGATACTAAAAACACAAAATTTAATGGAAAACTTATGGAATGACGCAAGCGTAAAGTTAGCAGTTTGGGCACAATTTATGCATCAGTGATTTCATTGCCTGAGTCCTATTTTAAGCCAATTGCAATGCTCACTTAACCCTTTCAGGGTCCAAGGACCCTCTCTGAAACTCGTTCTCAGGGTTCAAGAATTTAAAAAAAAAATTATTTTTTCTTATGAAATGATAGAGAATCTTTTACCGATCATAACGCCACAAAAATTATGAAATTTGATCGAAAAGTAACGGAATTATGCTTTTGCGAAGTTATCGGTATCGATGACATTTATGCATCGGCGATTTTGCCCACTTTGAGCCCTATTTTTGGCAAATTCCAATGTCAACTAAAATTATAGCTATTTCGCTAGAACTCCATTTCTTCTATCGATTGAGTACAAGAAACCGCCTATTTACCAATTTCAACTACCCAAAATAGTGGTCAGAAAATGGCAATTTGGCCAATTTCACACAAATTTCAAATGATGCCAATTTCAAAATAGGGTCCAGAATAAACAAGGCAGACATTCCTGGCACTAAAATAACATCTTCTCTGTTCATTAGTCACGTCTCCAGGCCCCTCTTACATTACTTTTGCTTTCCATTTTGAATTTTTATTCTCACAAAAAATAGATTTACTGTTATGTATACAACTGCATCATTGTTTATTTGTTACTATACTCTATTTGACCAATGTGCATTAGTTATATACTTACCAAAACATCCCCTTACAACAGATATCAGTACTATAACTCACCACACTATACATGATATAACAAAATCACTATTTAACCTAAATGATGAATGATCACGTCGACCCTGATCTAAACCTATTTAATCGAACACCTATTCAAAATTTACTAGAAAATAACTGCCTCTACTACACAGCATCACAAGCCCACACTGTCCTAAACACTACTAAAAGTATAACAGTTCTTAACTACAATGTCCGATCCTTAAGCAAACACTATGATGACCTCCTTGCCCTCCTTGGTTCCCTAAAAACAACCTTCACATGTATTGTCCTTACTGAAACCTGGCTTAAGCAGGATACAATAGATATCTACTCGCTGCCAGGATACACAGCAATACACAACTGCAGACCACATCAAGCGGGGGGAGGTATTGCAATCTATTACTCTAATGAAATATCCTGCTGTGACACCAATTGCTATAATGATGAATATGGAGAATATATTTTTGCTAAATTTACTGCACAAAACCTTAAGACTCCCATAACCATCGGGGCCATTTACCGGATGCCTCATACAAACATCCCAAGTTTTAGCGATCAACTAAAACGCAAATAACAAACAACCAATTGAACAAACACCACCTTATCTTAGCTGGAGACTTCAACATCAACCTTGGTCTACCAGATGACCAGCCAGTAACCGATTTCATCAACAATATGAACAACACACTTCTCATACCAACAATAACCAAACCCAACTAGACTTACCGATACGAGTGCAACCATAATCGACCATATATGGACCAATATCCTAGCCCCCCTTAAATCGGGGATAATAACAGACAGCACCACAGACCACTACCCCACCTTCCTCTTAACAAACATTAGTAAACCGCCCCTAGAATACACCAAAGTTTCATTCCGACTCCATGACCAAGCTTCAATAAATAACTTCACAACAGAGCTAGACACAGTTGATTGGGCTACAGAATTCCCAAATGCCAAGGGTATCGATGAGTGGACAGACACCTTTCTTAATAAATTACATAGACTATACAACAAACATTGTCCTATAAAAATGAAACAGATTACGAATAAACGGTTAGGCTGCCCATGGCTAACTAACAACTTACTAAAATCCATTAACAAGAAACATCAATATGAGAAGCAATATAGACGGGATTCATACATAAGGAGTTTGTTAAACACTATTCATCAGTTCTCACCAAACTAATAAAAAAGCCAAACAATTGTACTACTCCAGCAGATTCACTGAAACAAGAGGAGATATAAAAAGACCTGGAAAACACTCTCACAGATTATGGGCACCCACAAACAGAAAAAAATAGGGATATTGTCCTAACTAAACCAAACGAAACACCACTACAGCCTATTGATACAGTAAACAAGATAAATGACTTCTTCTCAACTATAGGATCAAATCTTGCCAGTAAAATTCCAGATACCAATGCCCGAGCAAGTGATTACCTAGATGGGAATTTCCCATCCTCCTTATATCTTGCACCTACAGAACCCACTGAAGTCTCCATGATAATCAAGTCACTTAAAAATAAATCAGGACATCTGTCTCAAGTTCCACCCTTAATATACAAACGAGCAGCTCATGTCCTTTCATATCCTATTTCTTTACTTTTTAACAAATCATTAGAATCTAGCACCTTCCCAACACTACTCAAAACAGCAAGGGTTACACCAATACACAAAGGTGGTGACCCTACAGACGTAAATAACTATAGGCCTATATCAAATCTACCATTGCTATCCAAAATATTCGAGAAACTTGTGCACAAGAGATTATACTCGTTTATAACTACACAAAGCATACTCAACCCCTGCCAATTTGGCTTCAGGAAAAATAAAAGCACTAACGATGCAATAGTAAAAATGATAGACCTGCTTTACACAGCACTTGAAAATAAGGAATATCCACTAGGACTTTTTGACTTAAGGAAAGCTTTTGACACAGTAAACCACGGCATCCTACTCCACAAACTTGACCACTATGGAATAAGAGGTCATGCACTAGCATACCTCAAATCCTACCTCACTAATAGGTACCAGTATGTCACTATTAAAGACACATCCTCCACGACACTACCACTAGACACCGGCGTACCGCAGGGAAGTGTCCTTGGTCCCCTGCTCTTCCTCTTATACATCAATGATCTTCCCAATGTATCACAACACTTGAAACCAATACTCTTTGCTGACGATACAACTTATGTCATCTCCACACAAACCTTGCCACGCTTAACACCATTGTTAACGACAATTAATAAAAATAGCAACATGGATGACTGCCAATAAACTTACACTCAACACTGATAAGACCTTCTATATTATGTTTGGCAACAGAACAGATGATCCACAATTAAACATTAAGATCAACTCTACACCTATTGCTAGACATAACGAGGGCAAGTTCCTGGGCCTTCACCTTGACAGCAGCCTGAAATTCAGCACCCATATCCAACACATAACAAAGAAAGTGTCCAAAACTGTGGGGATCCTCTCTAAGATACGGTATTATGTACCACAATCAGCCCTACTCACACTATACTACTCACTCATCTATCCCTACCTCACATATGCCATTTGTGCATGGGGATCAACAGCAATTACCCACCTAAAGCCAATAATAACCCAACAAAAAGCCGCAGTAAGAATTATCACACAATCCAACGCTAGGCAGCACACCCCCCCACTCTTCAAAGACCTAAACCTACTCACTGTCCAGAACATCCATACTTACTACTCTGCTATCTACATTTATAGAACCATTAATTCCAACTTTAACCCTGAGCTAAAACACTTTCTTGACAGTTGTGACAGGACCCATAGACATAATACCAGACATAAACATCTCTTTGACATTCCCGTGTCCGACTAAATCTATACAAAAATTCAATGCGCATAAAAGGGCCTAAAATCTGGAACTCCCTGCCTGAAAACTCTAGAACTGCAGACACAACCTCCATTTTCAAAAGCACCGTTAAAAAACATCTTATCTCACTTACGCACCCAACCGGTAGTTAACCATACGAAAACTACTTTATCTTGCACATATCCACAGCAAAATACACTTATTGATATCTGTGATTCTCCTTAATTTGCACATTACTAACCACAGACTAAATACACTTATTGTATATCTGTGATTCCTTAATTTGCACAGTTCCAACCAAAATTCTAATACAACTATTGCTCCATAATACTTAAGCTAGTCATAAGTTTGCCTAAGATACTCCAATATAGAATCTATATTATGCCAATATATCACCTTTATCATTAATATATAAACTAATTGCTAACTTTTTATACTAATTGTTAAATTCTCAATGTTTAAATTCCAGTACCTAAATTTTGTAAACCTAACCTTACAATCTGTATATCCATTGTATAGCTATTGAGTAAGACCTATCATAAGACTGCCTGAAAAGCCTAGGCATACCTAGGCATATTATTGGCCATCTTGTAATATCAACTTTAATGTATAACTATAAGTACCCCCCACCTTGTATTACATGAAATAAAGGATTTGAATTTGAATTTGAAAAATTGTAAAAATGGTATAAATAATATCAGCGCACTTGTGCAAGAATATTAGACTCACCAGTTGATGTGTATTGGACGCATGGTGTGATTTGTTTACTCTTGAACATCGGTCTAAATCGAACATTTTCACTACTTTGTGCTCAGTTTCAAGGTACTTGTCATCGTGATACCAGTCAAAATTATCTCTATTTCTGTAATATATCATCTATTCTATAAAATAAGACTAAGAAAACGAGAATACAAGCATAAATACCATACGAAAATAGACTGCAAAGTCGCTGTTTTAAACCAAAAACACGGTCAGAGTTTTTTTTCCTCATTATGCACTGTGTGGTGCAGGAATTTTTTTATACTGTGCACACTGACCGCACAGACCCATTCTCTCACATCTAGGCCTAACAGCCTGTTTCTGCTTGATTTGAGGGCGCTAGAATTTAGGCGTACTAGTACGTCCAAAACTCTGGGGCATAAGCCATACTAGTACGACCAAAACCCTGAAAGGGTTAAACTCAATTTCTAGCTGTTTTGATATTATAACTTCTGTTGTATAGAGTGATCATAAGAAACCACTCATTCAACTATCAGAACTACCCTAAAAAATGTAAATAGTGGAGACCAAGAGCAGCTACCCTTCTTCAGGAAAATTGCCAAAAAGTCAAATATTTCTGCCAGTTTGGGGCCTTTTTCAAGCTGCTTCCAGTCTGAAACCAAACAAAATCATCTTTACTTCAGTAGTATGTCTTCCATTTTATCAGTTGATACCAAGAAACAGTCAATGAAACTATGAAAAAATCATCTTATAAAACATAAAAATTACTATTCAAACTAAACACAAGTTCATGCATTACATGAGGCAGGATTTTTATACAGTGCACACTCACTACACAGACCTGTTCTGTCATGTCTAGGCCAAAATTTACCACTCTCGGCTTATTTGATGGAGCTGAGCTCGAAACATAGACCTACATGAGCAACAGTACCCTCAAGGGAGGTTCCTTGACGCTGGTGAGGGGCTCTTGATATAGGGAATTGGATCTGTGCTTCAGTTCCCTGAATTAAGCCTGAATACCTTCCATTCCCTTCCCACATGCGCTGTATAGTCCCTACGGGTTTAGAGCTCCCCATGATTATAATAATACATGAGCGACATTGGCATCAATGATGTAGTTCTACGTATGAGACAGTGAAAGGGTTAACTAGTGTGGGGCAGTAATAAGACCTTTTGCAGTGTTTTAGATGGAGTCCCAGAGTTTTGCTTCATGTATATGATGGCATTTTACTTGAATGGGTTAGCCCTTGGCCCTCGATGAGTTCGTGTATTCACTCCATTAATACTGAGAATATATTTCAGATTGGAAACTGTTGGAGAACATGGTGGTCTTTGTGTGCGACTCATGTGGAGCATGTCTGAAGAAGAACCAAGTGGATACTCACTGGAATAGAAGATGCTTCAATAGAACCGTCTCATGTATGGACTGTGGCAAAACATTTAGGTCAGTAGTGTTAATTTTTTACTCTATACACAAAATATGCTAATCATACATGGGATGTTTAATGTTTATTTTAATAATGTTAAACAAGTATTTTATTGACAGCTTTTAATGTGGTGTAGCATAGCTAACCTGTCTTAAGTGTGTATAAGTATGTACGTAATTATTTTGGGTATATTGCTGAGTGACATTTTCAGCTTTTGTAGTTAAAATGTTGCTCAGTTTTAGATTTGATGTTTATGATATATGATATTGTATTGCATCTGTTTGCAACTTTTACATGCTAGGCAGTTAACAAGTGATCATATCTCATCCTGCACCACAAGAATATAGGTAATCCAAGCTATCATCTTTATTTTAAGATGCCTGGGATATCCCTGAAATTTTGAAATAGAAATGAAACCTAGAATCAACATGTATTGTTTTCTTGTGAGAATTTATACACTATATAATATGTTTGTATGTGTTTCATAGTGGCATGCTTTCCAGCCTTTTATGTTTTCCCTTTACGTATTATATTTTCCCTTATTCCATTGACTAGGTGTTTAGATGGGTCAGTTGTCCAGAAAATTAGTACAGTATAAGCAGTAATCTGGTAAATGATCAGCTCTTTAAATTTCCTGACACTCTTTTAAACAACTGAGTCTTCTGTCTAGTGTCCACTCTAGTATATTGTACTTAGAAAGTGCAGATAACCAGCATTACTTGTTTAACAAATCTTGTACTGTATTTATTGTTTAGATACAGTGCTTGTCTGTATTGCTGTGGTGCTAGTACATATATTGTATACTATTAGTGATGATTAATAGAAGGGAATGTGTTGTTATATGTAAAAAAAAAGGGGGACTGTATACTGGTGGCAACATTTTTGTAAAGTGTGAAGCATAAGTGGAAGCTGGAGACAGTGGAAATGTTATGTCTGAGATCAGTGTGTAATGTGAATATTGTGCAGAGAATAAATAAAGAGATTAGAAGACTTGTGGTTGTATACAATGTATAATTTAAAGAGCATAGAAAGTGTTAAGAAAGTTTGGTCATTTACATAAACTGGAATAAGTAAGTTGATTAAGATGATGTGTAAACCTGGGATGACTGTAAAGTGGTGTAGGGGACATGCAGGGAAGGACTGAAAGGAGTTACAATATTAAATATCCAGCAGGCACATTGGTGTACTTGATTGAAGCGAGTATTATTTTTATTTGACATGCTGTAGAGCATAATTTGTGTGAAGAGATTTAGGAAAACTGGTTGGCCACACTAGAGTTTTGGGAGTGATTACAGAGCCTGTATTCTGAAAGATGGCTGGGAATGGTGCAGTTCAAAGGTTCATATGAAATGTGATGTCTGCATATTTGTGGCAAGGCAGCTTTTGAGTGAACAATGATGAATTTGTTTCCTTTTTGGCTCTTCCTATCTTAGTGGGAAATAACTGATGTTCTAAAAAAGAATTAGTCAGCAAATTTTTGCCAGTGTCTTCATTTAAAATGTTATACATTTATGCCCATAGGGGACAGGAGTATGCAAGTCATTTGAAATGTATAACCGAAGCTGAGAAATATGGTGGAAGCCAGTATGTGGCCAAAGAGTTGAAGGCGAGAAGAAACAAGAAGCATGGATAGCAAAAGTCAAAGAGCAAGTGGCCAACACACACAACATGGAGCCACGTCTCAAGGAACTCCTCGACCACATCACTACCTTTACAAATATTCCTCGCAAGAAGCCAAAATTTGAGGTAAGAAAAGGATGAAAGTTTTTCCATTATAAACCTTGGAGGGAGTATACTTGAAGGGTGTTCTGAGGGTTAACGCCTGGCGGCCCAGTCCATGACCACCCCTACGGTATTTCTATTGATGACTTTTAAACACTCATCAGTATGTATGAGAAATGACTCACAAAATCGTAATAACATGATTGTAAACAAACCATGGTACAGGTGGGGTTAGAATCCATGGCAAGTGAGTCATAAAACTCCAGGCCAGTGTGTAAGCAACTGGGCCAGCTGGTTACAGTAAGATTCATCCAACTAGGGAGGTTAGCATGGCCCACCACTGTGACCACAAATAAGGAATAAATTTATTGTGTATATACACTGTTAAATACATTTTGGTTTAGATTTACCATCTTTATGCATGTAGTTTGAAAACAGATACAGATGGAGATGAATGGTACAAAATACTGACACGATGGAAAGGTAAACATAAATGCAGTGTAATGCAATTTGTTATTGATGCCGTCTCACCCCACACCGTGGGTTTTATCAAGTCAAATAAATCTGTTTGTGACATTGTCAATAAAGACTCACGTTATACTGCATTTGTGTCTACGAAAACAGATAAATAAGTAATGAAACAATTTAAGCCATTTATATTAGGAAAATGTGGCCAGCACAAATATTGTAGTAGTATTTAACCCTTAAACTGTCCACACGTAGATATACGTTCACTCGCGAAAGTGACCGAACGTATATCTACGTTTTATTTTACATTCGTTCAAATTTAGTGCAATAGGCCTGAGTCGCCTAGACATGAGAGAATGGGTCTGCGCCCTCAGTGTGCGCAGTATGAAAAAAATCGGGGACACCAGGGTACCGCATGGTAGCCCCAGTTAGTTTCAGCTCCATCTTGGGTCAACATCATGGCACACCCCCGTGATTCACTCACGCCTCGTCGTATTAACACTCTACTATTCTCGGAAAGTGATAGAGAACGTGAGCTTAGTGGATTTGACAGTGATATAGCCACTAATAATCAAGGAATTAGTGAAACTATTGATGACAACCCAGATGACCCTCAGCCCATCACCTCTGGGGTGGCCAGTGTGGACAGTGTGGCCATACCAGACCCTCAGCCCAGCACATCTGGTGTGGCCAGTGTGGCCACAGACCCTCGGCCCAGCACCTCTGGGGTTTCTAGTGTTACTACCCAAAGGCAGCTCCGCAAGAGGAAATTAGCATTTTCCATGTGTTATGATAGTGACGATAGTGAAGGTGATATAAGTGACGATGATGAAATCGATTTTATGCCCATAGACGATTCGTCGAGTGACAGTGATTATCATTATTCCCCAGTGAAACGTACTTATGGGCGTCATTACCTACATTCAGGCAGTGTGCCATATGCAGTCAGAGGCAAGGGTCGTGGCAGTTCACGATCCAAAACCCCAGCCACTGATAGTGAAAGTGATAATGAAGGAGAGTATGCTGGGATGGAGGAAGAGGTGGTGGGTGGCATGGTGCCTGGACCTCGTGGCGCGGTGTGTGGACAGACAAAGGACCACGAGGCACCCTCTCAATCATGTGCTGGCCCCACTCCCGTCCCTCCTGTTCCCCAACGTCCCATGCCACAGGTCCACCCTGCGCCATCTGATCGTGAATGGAAGTG
Organism: Cherax destructor; assembly: GCA_009830355.1. NCBI lineage: Eukaryota > Metazoa > Arthropoda > Malacostraca > Decapoda > Parastacidae > Cherax > Cherax destructor. The sequence goes on along the minus strand of WNWK01001820.1, from coordinate 88,773 downwards.
GACTGAACATACACCATTCATGCCACATCCTTTCAATTTTGATGGCAGTGGAAGTGGCATCATGCCACACTGTCCCATCACAAATGAGTCTACAGAGTTAGACTATTTTCAACTATACAGTGGTCCCTCGGTTTTCGCGAAAATTCGTTCCAGAATGCTGCTCAAGTGTCATTACCGACAATTTACTTCCTTAAGAAATAATGTCACGTAGGTTAGTCTATTTCAGACCCCCAAAAATACACTTGCAACAGCACTTATGAAAATACACTTACATAAATGTTCGAGTTTGGAGATGCACGAAAACCGAGGGACCACTGTACTTTGATGAGCCAATAATGAACCTGATTGTTACTCAGACCAACCTGTACTACCAGTATACAATGGACCATGCAGATTTTTCAGAATCGTCACGGCTGCGCAGGTGGAAAGATACAACTGTGGCTGAAATGTATTTATTCCTTGGCACTGTCATGCTTATGCCACACACATATAAGAACAATATAGCAAACTACTGGTCCACAGACCACTTCATTAGCACTCCAGTCTTCCGAGACCTCCTTCCCTGCAACAGATTCCTTCTGTTGCTGAGAATGTTGCACTTCTCAGATAGGAATACACCAAACCGAAATGACCTCCTCTACAAAATCCGGGAATTGTTTATGTATCTCAAGCAAAAATTCAGTGCCTACTTTTATCCATTCAAGAACATTGTTGTTGATGAGTCCTTGATTCTGTTCAAGGGACGACTGTCATTCAAACAATATATACCAAGCAAACGTAATCGCTTTGGTATAAAACTGTTTGTTATGTGTGACTGTGAGACTGGTCTTGTGTTGGATGTCATTATCTACACAGGTAAAAATACACTTGATGATACCAGGCGCATGTTGGGCATTTCTGGTGATGTTCGCAAGATGATGCAGCCATACCTTGGCAAGGGCCATACATTGTTCACAGACAACTGGTACACAAGCCCTATGCTTGCTGATTTCCTACGTGTGAACAATACTGATATATGTGGAACAGTGAGAAGAAATAGAAAACACATGCCAAAGTTCACTGGAGGAAGTGTAGTGCAGGCGTTTCATGCCAATGACATCATGGCACTGTCATGGCATGACAAAAGGGACGTGACATTGCTGTCAACCATCCACAGAAACGAGATGGTACAAACAGACAGAATGAGCACGCTCAACAATGAACCTATTGAAAAGCCAGCTGTTGTCATCGACTATACAAACAATATGCGACTAGTCGACAAGTGTGACATGATGATAGGCTTTGTTGACTGTGTGCGTAGGAGTCGCAAGTGGTATATAAAAGTGTTTTCCACCTTGTGGACATTGCAATGCTCAATGCCTTCAACATGTATGAAATAAAGACTGGGAAGCGACAACGATATGCAGAATTCACCCTAAATGTCATCAAGCAGATAGGAGAAAGTATGGTACCACACCTATACCTGCCACTCCACAGCGACCTGTCACCCCACAACAGCGACCTGTCACTCCACAACAGCGACCTGTCACTCCACAACCAGAGGGGAAGTGCCCAACCGAATTATCCCTAACTGTCACTGCCTGATACCATTACCATCTACTCCAAAGAAGAAGTACTCTCAGAAAAAGTGTGTTGTGTGTGCTTACAGTACACAGCGACCCCAAGTGCGAAAAGACACACGATTCATGTGTCAGCAATGTGGAGTGGCACTCTGTATGAATCCATGCTTCTTCGAGTATCATACAGTGGTGGACTTCTAGAAACATAAATAGGACCTGTAAATACCTTGTATATACAGTGGACCCCCGAGTTTCGTAAAAACTTCACTCCTGAAGTCTGCTCAAGTGCCATTACCGAACGAATTTACTCCCTTAAGGAAAAATTGCACGTAGGTTAGTCTATTTCAGACCCCCAAAAATACACTTCCACAAGAACTTACAAAATTATACTTACATAATTGCACGATTTCCGGGGTATTCGTTAACCGAGGGTCCACTGTATATGTAAACAATAGTAAGTGATTGAACCAGGTGTACAAATTTATTTATCAGTGTGAACATGTGTGTTTGTGACAGTATGATTACAAATTCAGTAACAAATATTTGTGTCTAAACAAGAATTGGCAATGAAATGAATAGATCTGCATCAAAACATTATTATCATAGGATGAAAACAACAGAAAATGGAAAAAAATGGAAAAAAACGATAAATGTTTCTTGTTTCTGCAAGCGGCAGTGCTCCATTTTGCAGACACCACATCATTTAGCACCAACTTCACGGGCTTATATCTCGGTAAGTACTGGCCCTAAAATGTTTTTTTTAGCCTATCCTATTTATAAAAATGTGCTCTTCATTTTTAGAAAAAAAATTTTTTTTTTTATTTTTCAAAAAATTCGGTCACTTTCGCGAGTGAACGTATATCTACGTGTGGACAGTTTAAGGGTTAAAACTGCTTTATAGTGAAGACTGTCAAATGAAAAATAAAAATATTCTTGACATTTTTTAGTTAACATTGAATTATTTTTTTCAGCATCTAACATTAGAGTTTTGATTCACAAAATCATAATGACACTATTGTGAAGAGCTCATGGAATGGACAAGATTCAAATCCATGGCAAGCTAGTCCTAAAATTGGCAAGTCAGTGCTCTAATGACTCCACTGTGCTGGCCTAATTAGATTCATCCTAGGTCACTTGAGTGCTAATTTTAGTTCTTGCTTGCCATGGGTTAGAATCCTGTCCATTTCATTAGTTAGAGCTTGATGTTATTCTTTGGATGAGCCTCACAGCTACAGGATAAACTAGTGTACCCCCACTAGTGAGATAAAAAAGTATTACTTTTGTAGATATAAAATTATATAACACCTATATTAATTTATTCTGCATGTGTATTTTGGTGTTCATCATAATTTAATACGGAACTTCGCTTTTGTTTCACCTACCAGCTACAGTATACAGGATTAATATTTTCCAAAGTATTTTTTATGTAGATATACACCAGGACCCAGTTTTCTTTTCTGTGATAATATGTTCAATTTTGGTGTTTCAGAAGTTCCTGTTCAACAGTGCCAAGATCCGTAGTGGCGTCCTTGTGGATAAAGCTTGGGAAGTATTCCAGTCTGCGAACAACACCCAGAGTCAGAATGGTAAGGACCAGGAAGCTGAGGAACCTTCTACAACTGCACCACAGAACAGTGATAACCCTGATCCCTCTACAGTGGATTGCAATGGCAACAGCAAGCTAAACAAAAGAGAGAAAAAGATGGAAAGGCAAAAAAAGCAGAAAAAGAAGCAAAAAAAGGATAAATCTGTAGAGAGTACCGAAGAAGCAAGTAAACCACCTAAAAGGAAATCCGAGGAAGATGAAGCTATGGAAGAAGGAGAAGGCAGAAAAAGAAAAAAGGCAATGGAGTCAGCATCTCAAGATACTCAAGAAAAGAAGAAAAAAAGGAAACTAGCAGATAATGATGAAAATGAGGTTTCCATGCTCAATGGAGATCACATAGAAAATGGAGATGAAAATTCTAATAAACTAGAGAGTATAGCAAAGCCTTCAGGTGTTTTTAAGTGGAAGATGGCAATCTCTCAGGTATTGGAAGATGCCCCAGAAAAGGGAATGAAAATCACCAAATTGCAGAGGAAAGTACTGTCTCTCTATTATACAGCCAATAGTGAAACAACTCGTGTGAAATCAGAAAATGAAGTAGCTGCTATACTGAAAAAAAAATTGGAAACAAGAAATGACAAATATATAGTTTGTAACGATCGAGTCAAGTTGAGGACTCTGAATTAAAGCATTGTCTTTGTTTTTATAATGAAATGCATAATATTACTCTGACTAAAACTATACAGTAGTCAATTTAAGGACTACCATCAAGGACATTGCAGTCCTCCTGCAATAGATAATGACTATGCATTTTCAAAAAACTTATCTAAATTAAATGAGTTAATGGTTTTGAGTCTTCAAATAATGGCTTCTATAAATTTACACAATTTGTGAGGCTTTTCCAAGACGAATATGGTAATGTATTTTTTTAATAAGCCTTAAAACTTGACAGGTTTCACAGTTAATAATTTGGGTAGGGTCATAACCACTTCTGGGTGAATGAGTATGTCCATATATACCATAAGGTATATAGGTTTTTTATCATATACATATCTGTTATATAATGGATCCAGGGATGGCAACCCCCCTCCCCTCCCCACACACACTGGCCAACTTCCACCAAGGTAGGGTGACCTGAAAATGAAACACTTTCACATCTCTCACTCCATCACCGTCTTGCCAGAGGTGAGTCAACATCACAGCTCTGATGACCCTCCAGACTGCAATATCTCCACCCTTCCTTCAGAGTGCAAGCACTGCTTCCCACCTCCAGCATGTTATCATGACAACCTGGAATATTCCTACTGAGAACAAACTGCTTGTTGTCTCCACTCAGTGTACCAGTGAAGGGCTCTTTATCCAAGGAATTTGTGCTAACCCTCCTATTCAGATTTAATCTAATTACCTTCGATTCTGCAAGCACTGTATGACCAATACAGATTTGCCACTTCCTTGTGAATATAACATTATTATTATTATACTGCATTTTCATGTTAAAGCACTAAATCTACAGGGGTCATGCTGCACCTGGTGAATGGGAGGTAATCAGGTGTCTTGTAAGAAAAGGAGTAGAAGATCCAAATCTTTGGATCAGGAACCTTTCACCAGCATGAAGGCACCTCATTTGAAAGGAATGTTTCTGTTGGTGCCAAGTCTTTTTGCTTCCTGGCATAAACCCTTCATTTTTATCCTTCAAAATTGTTAAGTAACATAGAATATTAAGTTTCACTTACCATCTTGCTGATTACACACACATACGCAGTATGTATATACATGGCTGTTAAAGCAGCTTCACGTCCACTATAGCCAACAAGTAACCTGTGACATCACATGCAAAACCTCGATTGACATTTAGTTTCTTCAGCCTTATCACCTGATCCCAGAGTCTCTTTTTTTTTTTTTTAAACTTTGCCAGAGTCCATGTTTCCTTTCAAAGCAAAGGTTTAAAAGAAATAGGCCCATTGATGGAAACACACAGGTCTTCCAAACAATGATTGACACATAGTCAAACATACATATTTTAAAAAAAATCCATTAAAAATTTAAAATTGATCTGGTAAGCAAAATTAGTTTTGCTTATTAGTGTAGGCATTCACAGGACTGAAGGTATGTCGTAAGAGATGAATTGGTGGTTAGAAGATGCTGGCATTAAGTTTTGTTCTTACCGATACCCAATACCTCTGTATTGTCTTTGTTAGTTTAAAAATTACCGTTATTTCCATGAATAATTCTGTATGTATTCGTAAAAATGGCTAGAAATAAAACAAAATTAATGTTTGATATCCTTTGTACAATTGTATAGTAGTATATAAAAAATAATATAACATCAGTCAGTGTTATAAAAATATGTACAGTATTTTTAATGATAGATAAATAGGCTTTTGGGAAAAATATTAGGATTTCTTCTTGAAACTGTTTGAATATTCCACTTCTACCACCCCATCTTTTATGTTTTCACAAATAAGGTACATTTATTATGTAATATGGCATATAAGGCTTGAAAGATAGAGATGGAGTATACAGTACATAAAGTTTGAGGGATACATTACAAGTACTACAGTGGAACCCCGGTTAACGAACACCACGGAAATCGTGCAATTATGTAAGTATAATATTGTAAGTGCTTGTGGAAGTGTATTTTTGGGGGTCTGAAATAGACTAACCTAAATGACATTTTTTCTTAAGTAAATTCGTTCGGTAATGGCACTTGAGCAGGCTTCTGCAATTAATTTTTTTCGTTAACCGGGGTTCCACTGTACTGTACATAGTTCCAGTGCACGTACCCAGAATACAACAAACATTACCCCTCTGAACTGTAGCATTGAGCTGCTGGAACAGAAAACTGGCTCTCCTGGGATCCTTAGTTACCCTGTAGTATACCTGGAGAGGGTTTCAGAGGTCAACGCCCCCGCGGTGTGGTCTGTGACCAGGCCTCGTGGTAGATCAGGGCCTGATCAACCAGGCTTTTACTGTTAGCTTCATGCAAACTGATGTACAAACCACAGCCCAGCTGGTCAGGTACTGATTTGGGTGCCTGTCCAACACCTTGAAGACAACCAGGAGTCTGATGAGTCTTTTTGTCAAGCTCCTCAAGGAACTTGGATACGTACACACTTGCTCCATGGGCTGATGATATCTGAACCCGTAGAAACAAACATATGATGTGAAAGTTCACCATATTTTCTAGACTTTTGTGACTGAACCAGAGAGTTGCCCTTCCTTCCTCCCTGCTTCATTGGAGTGTACATTTTGTTTTGTATAGCTATTTTGTATTTCTGTTGATTGCACTTTTCTGGATCCATCTATAATAGATTTGTGGTTAATACTGTAATATGTACCTTATTCTGATATGAATGCAATTCTGATTTTCTTTGAAATTTTAGATAAAATTTTGTAGAATTGACAATTGTATAATGATTTGGTTAATGCTGAGGTTATTCAGCCTTCATTTTTAATTACAACATAAGGAAAAATAATTACGTATTTATTACCCATATACTACGTACGTGTACATATGCAGAATTACGCTTAGACAGTACAATGTTGATCCTTAGTCATGCAGCTTGAGGCATGATAAAGTTATTTGTTAAAAAGAAATTAAAAAGGTTAAAAAATATCCAGAAATCTGCCTCCATCTTCCGAGTATTGTTGCAGCTGGAGTGATGACTGATATTTGTAGTATCTGTTAAAAGCTCCACAGATTACTGCCCCTGCTGTAAATCCATTTGGGTCATGAGAGTATACCTGTTTATTTTGATACAGTACTGTCATAATGGAAGGTTTGGGGGGGTAAGTGGTGTGTGCTGACCAGTTTTACTGGTACTGTGCTCTTCATATGGTATATATGATATAGTATATTTATTACTGGTATAGTACTTTCATAAGATATACTTAGTGTGATCATTACATCACCCTAAGTATATCTTATGAAAGTATTTGCATACTAATTTATATTTCATTCTGAGCGGTAACTATGAAAATGCTGTGTGGAAAATAAACATTTTTAATTAAATGGTGAACTTTTTCAATGTAATGTGCCTGGAGAATGAGGTAATAAGGTTAGATACAAAGGGAAGGATAGCTCCAATTCCTTGGATCAAGAGCCCTCTTCAAATGCTGAAGAATCAGTTGAGATCCCATTCCCCAAGTGCTATATGATCATTGTAAGTCATTATTCCAGGTGCTGTATAACCCCTGTGGGTTTAGTGCCTCCTATGAGTGTTTAGTGCTGTATAAGTTAAGCATTTATCCCTCTGGGTTTAGTGCTTTTCCATCAATATTATTATATGGCAGCGATATTTTGTATTACCAGACACTGCTTCTGCCTGAGGTTTTATTATCATGAGTTACTCTCATTAACGCTGTATAACCCTTGTGGTTTACCGCTACTTTTGATTATAATAATAATAATACTCTCATTAACCCTTACAGCTTTAGTACTTACATGGATTGTTCGACCCTTGTGGGTTTAGTGCTTAGTTTTGATTATAATAATATTACTCATCATTTGAGGTCCCTTGATGCAAAGAATTGAACCTGTGATCCATGTGATACAACCAGATCGCCTCAGAGGTGTTGGATGACTCCTACAGGCTTAGTGCTTGCCTCCCCTTTCTTCCCCGCGCTGTATAACCCTTGTGGTTTAGCTCTTCTGATTATAATAATAATCCCCTTTCCCCCACCCACCATGTGTGCGATGATTACTTTCTTGACTGGGTGTAACATGGCGGCCTATCCATGGGGAGTGCTACACCCCTATGGGTTGTAAAGTACCTGAGGAAATAATACTTGTTCCATGGTAGGGGAGGATGGCTTCAATTTCTTGGATCAAAAGCCTTTTAGTATCAGGGAACCTGCTGTCTCCCCTTCCTTGGATCTAACTAGATTGCCTCTCATTCTCCAGGTGCTGAATGAAGTCTTCGGATTTAACACTTCCTAAATAATATACATAACTGATGTAAGTGGAGAGCTCTTGTGCCAAGGAACTGATGCTACCCTCCCTCTCCTTGGATCATAACTGATTACTACACATTTGCTCCCCTCAAGGAAGGTTCCTTGACGTTTGTGAGGGGCTCTTGATCTAGGGAATTGGATCTGTGCTCCAGTTCCCTGAATTAAGCCTGAATACCTTCCACATCCCCCCACAGGCACTGTATAATCCTATGGGTTTAGTGCTCCCCATTGGTTACAGTAATAATAATACACATTTGCTAGGCACTAGATGACCTCCATAGCTTCCCTATATTATAAAAATAGAGGTGCTAAACACTTAGGGGTCATTAGCACCTAAGGAATAGAATTCAGTTCACGGAGGGAAAGGCTTGCACCAAATTATGAAATCAAGAACACTTCCCAGGACCAAGGCACAGCTCGTAGACCTTTAAATATCTAATAGATTATTTACTTACTCTTATTGAAATAATTTATTGGTTGATCGTCTTTTGCATAAAATAATAGCAAAAATTGTGATGATAATCTTCGCCGCCCATTTACCCCATCAACTATTGTTGTTTACATTTCCAAAAAACGACCACTTGGCAGTCACGTTACAAAGCTTTCAGGTATTCACGCGACTGTCATAATTTACAATCACTGTGATTGGCTGTTCTGCTTCATGTTTATAAATAGTTTCTACCAATGAACTGTGAGATCTTGAGTGACGTCACTTGGGAGTTGGTCACCTTAGCAACCTGCTCTTATGACTTGCTGTTGACAACTTGTAGTTATATTAATGCCAATAGATGGCGTTGAATGTTTATTGTATAATATATATACTAAATTATTCACCTCAGCAACCCTCTCTTATTTTTATTGACCAGCTGTTTGACGTTTTCTGTATACAATAAATATTCAACGCCATCTATTGGCTATGATGACCAATTCCCAAGTGACGTCACTCAAAATCTCGCAGTTTATTGGTAGAAACTATTTATAAACATTAAATAGAACAACCAATCACAGTGATTGTAATGTATGACAGTCACGTGAATACCTGAAGGGTTTGTAACGTGACTGCTAATTGGTTACTCAAATTAGCTCTTTGCTAACTGAATCCTTACTAAATAGACATGAAAAATCGTTTTTATTTATCATGAAACAAAAACGCTAAGAATAGTTTGTATGACAACATTCAATAAATTATAGAATAAAGATCATGCCTAATGGCATTATTGTTATTATTATTATTATATTATTATTATTATTATTATTATTATTATTATTATTATTATTATTATTATTATTATTATTATTTTTTATTATTATTATTATTATGATTATTATTATTATTATTATTATTATTATTATTATTATTATTATTATTATTATTATTATTATTGTTGTTGTTGTCTCTGGAAAGCCTATTCATATGGGGTCATATAACACCTCGGGAATAAGGCATAATTAGATTCAATTTAAAGTAAGTTTATTCAGGTATACACAAATACATTTACATAGATTATCATACATAGCAGCATATGTGTAGAGAACCTAGGATAACCCAAAATAGTCAGACAAGAGTGACTTAGTTCCATTGGGGTCCTTTTAGTACTTTAATATTATACGTACATTGTAGGATATATATGTTATTATATTATAAACGATATATGTATACTAGAAATAAGGTAAAAAGAGTTATTTACATTTACATGTGTGTTAGCTAAAACAATAAAAAATAATTCTCCTCCCTTAAGGGGGGACTGCAAAAATTCCTTGGATCAAGATCCCTTCATAGGGCTCTTGATCCAAAGAATTTTAGCTGCCTTTCAAATTCCTGGTATTCTGTGCTTTACGACCCTTTTAATGTTTATTACTTCATAATATAAATAAAAACTCTCTTGAATTGCATTATTTATTGTTATTGATTAAAAAGATTCAGCAATTTATTAGTTTATTGTTGAGAAACATAAATTTAAAGGCAATATATAAAAAAGTTTTGTGATAATATTCTCCCCTGCACTGTTTCTGATATTTACATTACCAAAAACAACCAATTAGCAGTCAGGTTACAAACCCTTTAGGTATTCACGTGACTGTCATACTTTACAATCACTGTGATTGGCTGTTCTACTTAATGTTCATAAATAGTTTCTACCAATAAACTGCGAGATCTTGAGTGACGTCACTTGAGAGTTGATCACCATAGTAACCTGCTCTTATGACTTGCTGTTGACAACTTGTTAGTTATTTTGATGCCAATAGATGGCGTTGAATATTTATTGTGGTATACAGAAAATGGGAAACATACTAAATTATTCACTTCAGCAACCCTCTTTTATTGACTTGCTGTTTGACGTTTTCTGTATATAATAAATATTCAACTAACAAGTTGTCAATAGCAAGTCATAAATAAGAGCATGTTGCTATGGTGACCAACTCCCAAGTGACGTCACTCAAGATCTCGCAGTTCATTGGTAGAAACTTTATAAACATTAAGTAGAACAGCCAATCACAATGATTGTAAAGTATGACAGTCGCGTGAATACCTAGAGGGTTTGTAACCTGACTGCTAATTGGTTGTTTTTGGTAATGTAAACATCAGAAACAGTGTAGTATATGTGCAGGGGAGAATATTATCACAAAACTTTTTTATATATTGCCTCTAAAGTTTGTTTCTCAACAATAAACTAATAAATTACTGAATCTTTTTAATCAATAACAATAAATAATACAGTTCAAGAGAATTTTTATTTATATTATGAAGTAATAAACATTAAAAGGATCGTAAAGCACAGAATACGAGGAATTTGAAATGCATCTCAAATTCTTTGGGTGGCCTGGTGGCTAAAGCTCTCGCTTCACACACGGAGGGCCCGGGTTCGATTCCCGGCTGGTGGAAACATTTCGATGTGTTTCCTTACACCTGTTGTCATGTTCACCTTGCAGCAAATAGGTACCTGGGTGTTAGTCGTCTGGTGTGGGTCGCATCCTGGGGGACAAGATTGAGGACCCCATTGGAAATAAGACAGACAGTCCTCGATGACGCACTGACTTTCTTGGGTTATCCTGGGTGGCTAACCCTCCGGGGTTAAAAATACGAAGAAATCTTATCTTATCAATAGCCCATCGACATTATCAAAGCAATACCCTTGTTAAACTACCTTAAAAGGTATGCCTTTATGCCAGAGAAGGGATCTTGATCCAAGGAATTTTTGCAATCCTCCCTTTAGATTGAATCTGATTATTTTTTGTTATTCCTGAGGTGTTGTATGACCCATATGAATTAAGCTTTCCAGGGACAATAATAAATAATAATAATAATAATAATAATAATAATAATAATAATAATAATAATAATGTCATTATGCATGATCTTTATTCTATAATTTATTGAATGTTGTCCCACAAACTATTCTTACTGTTTTTGTTTCATGATAAATAAAAATGAACACGATTTTTCATGTCTTTATTTATTTAGTAAGGATTCAGTTAGCAAAGAGCTAATTTGAGTAACCAATTAGCAGTCACGTTACAAGCCCTTCAGGTATTCACGTGACTGTCATACATTACAATCACTGTGATTGGTTGTTCTAGTTAATGTTTATAAATAGTTTCTACCAATGAACAGTGAAATCTTGAGTGACATCACTTGGGAGTTGGTCACCATAGCAACCTGCTCTTATGACTTGCTGTTGACAACTTGTAGTTATATTAATGCCAATAAATGGCGTTGAATGTTTATTATTGTATATAGAAAATGTGGAAAACAAATTATTCACCTCAGCAACCCTCGCTTGCTGTTTGATGTTTTCTGTATACAATAAATATTCAACGCCCTCTATTGGCGTTAATATAATTAACAAGTTGTCAACAGTAAGTCATAAGAGCAGGTTGCTATGGTGACCAACTCCCAAGTGACGTCACTCAAGATTTCACAGTTCATTGGTAGAAACTATTTATAAACATCAACTAGTACAACCAATCACAGTGATTGTAATGTATGACAGTCACATGAATACCTGAAAGGCTTGTAACGTGACTGCTAATTGTTTTCTCAAATTAAGTCCTGATTTACAGCTTCCCTAAATAATGCGCTACAATTCCTGTAGTTAAATAATAATGATTATAAATCGTCAAGAATATTTTTTGAAATTAAACTCTTTATTATAGGATTACGATTATGTCAATGGTTATGATTATTATTATTTCCTAGAAATTATGGGGAGCGCTAAACCCGTAGGGATTATACAGCGGGGGAGGAGGGGGTTAATGAAAAGTATTCAGGCTTAATTCAGGGAATTGAAGCACAGATCCTATTCCCTAGATCAAGAGCCCCTTACCAGCATCAAGGAACCTCCCTTGAGGAGATAATTCCTAGAAAGGGAATCAGGTCGAGTACAAGGGAAGGATTGCTCCAATTCCTTGGACCATGAGCTCTTCCCAGTCACTCCTTGGCAAAAGGAGCTCCTGCAGAGAGCGCTAAACTCTTAGGATCATACAGCACCTTAATAATGGGAGGTAATTGGGTTTGATCCAAGGAGAGGACACCTCCAATTGTTTGGATCAAGAGCCTGTCACCAGACGACACATTATTAAGTATACCCAATGGTTATTTTTGTGTTGTTGGTTTACTATCATTTTATTTTTTAATTTCTCTGAATCCCTTCATTATTATTATACTAATGGTAACTTAGCACTAAACCCACAAGGGTCATACAGCACTGTCCAAATCCCTGCAAAGGAGGTTCCTTGATGCCGGAGGGGTTCATTTATGGAATTGGACCTGTCCTCCTCTTCCTTGGATGGAATTCGAATGCTGCCATTTCCCCAGATGCTGTATGACCCCTACAGGTTTAGCATCCCCTTCCCCATGAATGTAAACTAACAATCATTTCTCCAAAGTTTAATAATTCTTATTTTCTTCATTTTTTTTTTCAACAAGTCGGCCGTCTCCCACCGAGGCAGGGTGACCCAAAAAGAAAGAAAATCCCCAAAAAGAAAATACTTTCATCATCATTCAACACTTTCACCACACTCATACATAATCACTGTCTTTGCAGAGGAGCTCAAATACGACAGCTGAGAATTGTCCCTCCCAGCTGTCACTATCCCAGACCCCTCCTTTAAAGTGCAGGCATTGTACTTCCCATTTCCAGGACTCAAGTCAAACTAAATCAATTAAATGGTTTCCCTGAATCCCTTCACAAAATGTTACCCTGCTCACACTCCAACAGATCGCCATGTCCCAAAAACCATTCATCTCCATTCACTCCTATCTAACACGCTCACACATGCTTGCTGGAAGTCCAAGCCCCTCGCCCACAAAACCTCCTTTACCCCCTCCCTCCAACCTTTTCTAGGACGACCCCTACACCGCCCCCCTTCCCCTACAGATTTATACGCTCTCCAAGTCATTCTACTTTGATCCATTCTCTCTAAATGACCAAACCACCTCAACAACCCTTCTTCAGCCCTCTGACAAATACTTTTAGTAACTCCACACCTTCTCCTAATTTCCACATTCCGAATTTTCTGCATAATATTTACACCACACATTGCCCTTAGACAGGACATCTCCACTGCCTCCAGCCGCCTCCTCCTCGCTGCAGCATTTGCAACCCATGCTTCACACTCATATAAGAGTGTTGGTACCACTATACTTTCGTACATTCCCTTCTTTACCTCCATGGATAACGTTTTTTGTCTCCACAGATACCTCAACGCACCACTCACCTTTTTTCCTTCATCAATTCTATGGTTAACCTCATCCTTCATAAACCCATCCGCTGACACGTCAACTCCCAAATATCTGAAAACATTTACTTCTTCCATAATCCCTCTCTCCAATGTGCTGTATAACCCCTGTGGTTTAGCGCTTCTATTTGATTATAATAATAATAATAATAATCTCTCTAATGTGATATCCAATTTTTCTTTATTTAAATCGTTTGATACCCTCATCACCTTACTCTTATCTATGTTCACTTTTAACTTTCTACCTTTACACACTCTCCCAAACTCGTCCACTAACCTTTGCAACTTTTCTTTAGAATCTCCCATAAGCACAGTATCATCAGCAAAAAGTAACTGTGTCAACTCCCATTTTGCATTTAATTCTCCATAATTTAATCCCACCCCTCTCCCCAACACCCTAGCATTTACTTCTTTTACAACCCCATCTATAAATATATTAAACAACCATGGTGACATTACACATCCCTGTCTAAGACCTACTTTTACTGGGAAGTAATCTCCCTCTCTCCTACACACCCTAACCTGAGCCTCACTATCCTCATAAAAACTCTTTACAGCCTTCAGTAACTTACTACCTATTCCATACACTTGCAACATTTGCCACATTGCTCCCCTATCCACTCTATCATATGCCTTTTCTAAATCCATAAATGCAATGAAAACTTCTCTACCTTTATCTAAATACTGTTCACATATATGCTTCACTGTAAACACTTGATCTACACATCCCCTACCCACTCTAAATCCTCCTTGCTCATCTGCAATCCTACTCTCTGTCTTACCTCTAATTCTTTCAATAATAACCCTGCCATACACTTTACCTGGTATACTCAGTAAACTTATTCCCCTATAATTTTTACACTCTCTTTTATCCCCCTTCCCTTTATATAAAGGAACTATACATGCTCTCTGCCAATCTGTCAATTCCAGCTGCTTTACCCCTTTCATTCTACGTAATGCCTCACGCACCTCCCCCACACTCACATCCTGCTCTTCTTCACTCCAAAACGATGTTGTACCTCCCTGGCCAGTACATGAAATTACCGCACTCCCTTTTTTCATCGACATTTAAAAGTTCCTCAAAATATTCCCGCCATCTACCCAATACCTCCAGCTCCCCATCTACTAACTCCCCTACTCTGTTTTTAACTGACAAATCCATTCGTTCCCTAGGCTTTCTTACCTTGTTTATCTCACTTCAAAAATTTTTCTTGTTTTCAGCAAAATTTCTTGACAGAGCCTCTCCCATTCTTTCATCCGCTCTTCTTTTGCACTCTTTCACCACTTTCTTCACCTTTCTTTTACTCTCCCTATACTCTGCTCTTCTATTAACACTTCTGTTTTGTAAAAACCTCTCATAAGCTACATTTTTCTCTTTTATCACACCCTTTACTTCTTCATTCCACCACTCACTCCTCCTTCCTCCTGCACCCACCCTCCTATAGCCACAAACTTCTGCCCCACATTCTAATATTACATTTTTAAAACTATCCCAACTCTCTTCAACCCCCCACTACTCACACTTGCACTAGCCCACCTTTCTGCCAATAGTTGCTTATATCTCACCTTAACTTCCTCCTCCCTTAGTTTATACACTTTTACCTCTCTCTTACTTGCTGTTGCCATTTTCTTTTTGTCCCATCTACCTTTTACTCTAACTGTAGCTACAACCAAATAATGATCTGATATATCTGTTGCCCCTTTATAAACATGTACACCCTGAAGCCTACCCATCAACCTTTTATCCACCAATACATAATCCAACAAACTACTTTCCTTACGTGCTATATCATACCTTGTATATTTATTTATCCTCTTTTTCATAAAATATGTATTACTTATTACCAAACCTTTCTACACATAGCTCAATTAATGGTTCCCCATTTACATTTACCCCTGGCACCCCAAATTTACCTACTACTCCCTCCACAACATTTTTACCCACTTTAGCATTAAGATCCCCAACCACAATTACTCTCTCACTTGGTTCAAAACTCCCCACACACTCACTTAACATTTCCCAAAATCTCTCTCTCTCTCACTTCTCTCTTCTCCAGGTGCATAAACACTTACTATAACCCACTTTTCACATCCAACCTTTATTTTACTCCACATAATCCTTGAATTTATACATTTATATTCCTTCTTTACCTGCCATAACTGATTATTCAACATTATTGCCACTCCTTCTTTAGCTCTAACTCTATTTGAAACCCCTGACCTAATCCCATTTATTTCTCCCCACTGAAACTCTCCTACCCCTTCAGCTTTGTCTCACTTAAAGCCAGGACATCCAGCTTCTTTTCATTCATAACATCTACAATCATCTCTTTCTTATCATTCGCACAACATCCACGCACATTCAAACATCCCACTTTGACGGTTTTCTTCTTTTTCTTTTTAGTAAGCTATACAGGAAAAGGGGTTACTAGCCCATTGTTCCCGGCATTTTAATTGACTTTTACAACACGCATGGCTTACGGGGGAAAGATTTTTATTCCACTTCCCCATGGATATGAAAGGAAAAGCAATAAGAACAAGAACTATTAAGATAAAATCAAAGAAAACTCAGATGTGTGTGTATACATAAACGTGTACATGTTTGTGTAGCGTGACCTAAGTGTAAGTAGAAGTAGCAAGATGTACCTGAAATCTTGCATGTTTATGAGACAGAAAAAAGACACCAGCAATCCTACCATGTAAAACAGTTTCAGGTTTCTGTTTCTCAGTCACCTGGCAGGATGGTAGTACCTCCCTGGGTGGTTGCTGTCTACCAACCTACTGCCTACATATTTTGAATTATTATAATAAAAAAGAAGCGCTAAACCACAGGGGTCATACAGCTTCATATTTTGAAAAGGCTTCATCTGATCAGCTTCAGAATTTTCAATGCTGGTACACTGTAATGATTGTAGGCCATTATTTTTACATTCATGGGGATTATTATTATTATTATAATCAAAACTAAGCATTAAACCCATTAGGGTCATACATTATTATAATAATCAAAGAGAAGCACTAAACCTACAAGGGTCATACAGTGCAGCAGGGCAGGGGACAGTGCAGAATTATAAAGTAGCAAGGGTCATACAGCGCTGACATGTGCTAGACACGTGCAGCTATTGGTACGTCCCCTATGGTTTTTGTTATAAAACCCACTCCAAGATTTGGAATGGGTTCATTAATTTTCAAGTCAAATCTGCTTGGCTTCAAACATTAAAATTAGGGCATCCAACCAAGATGGAGTGTAACTGAAATGTGTAGCTGAACATCTGCCAATTTTGTGTGAAACTGTTTTTCCTGTTGTTATATTCATGAAAGGGATAATTATTATTACAGTCAAAACTAAGTGCTAAACCCACAAGGGTCATAAAGCACTGCTCATGAGGGAGAGCTAAACATACAGCACCAGGGAGAATGAGAGGCACTAAGGTTCAGTTCAAGAAGGGAAGCATAGATGCAATTCCTTACCTCAAGAGTCCCTCAAAAGCATCAAGGAACCTCCTGTTAGGAGTTTAAATCATTAAATATACTTAGGTGTACCTCTTTTGAATGTTTCAATACTGAATGGCTGATGCACCATATGAACATGATAATACCCCATTAGTTTAGTCTGTCAATGAACATTTGTTAATTTTTTTTTAACATGCTGGCCGTCTCCCACCAAGGCAGTGTGACAAAAAAAATGGAACACTTTTACAATCATTCATACTATCACTGTCTTGCCAGAAATGTGTAGATACGACAGTTCAGATGTCCCTCCAAAACAGCAAATATCGTATACCCCTCCTTCAGAGTGCAGGCACTGTACTTCCCACCACCTCTAGCTGAAGAACACTGCTTTTGTCTGGCTTCAAACCTTTAACACCTAAGTTTAGGCTATATAGGTGTAAATTTGCTGATATTAAAATTGCTAAAAGTTTGGACTCATTGAATTCAGTGATAACTGGAAAATTACTTCTGATTTGCATTTCAACTTTCAACATTAATATACGTACTGGCTATCAAGCTAAAAAATTTAACAAGCTTTTTTTGTTGTTATTACTAAATGCATGAGGCAGAAGGGATAGGGGGCACTAAACCCATACAGCACTTAGAGAAAATGGAAAGCATTCAGGCTCACTTCAAGGAATTGGAGCATAGATAAAGAGCATCTGACCAGCATCAAGAACCTCCATTGATAGGTTAATTAACTTTTACTGCATAAACCTGCATAAAACATTTTACACAATTCCATTAAGCCATTTAGGGAATTTTTTTTGTAAAACCTACAAGTACCATATTAAGATGAATTTAAAATGTCAGTACAGTATTATATTTTTTCCATGCTATGGTCTATTGTTGGTGTTTTTGTAGTAAAGCAACTTGTGTTTGATTAAGATCAATCTATTAGTTTCCATGACAAACGGGAAAGCAAACCCCCCTTGTAAAATTTTTTTTAACAATATTACTACTCAGCATGTATAATATGCATCACTATGGGAAATGCCTGCCATGTATAGCTCAGTAATTCTCATTAAACTTCATAGACTGAAATGTACTTTATACATTTTTTTTTACACACAGGCTGTCTCACTTACACCTTTACCTAAGCGTGCACATATGTACACAAGTGTACATACTGCCATCAAGTTACAGAAATGTAAGAGGTTCAAATGGGAAAATAAAAATAAAATCTTCAAAACTTTATACTGTATTCTATACCTGTATCACATAAATAAATTTCACAAATATTTTATTCAGCTTAAAAATTAATATACTGTACACAAAATATATTAGGATATTAGGAACACGTAACTTAAACCTTGCACGAATGCTAAAGAAGAAGTACATTCTACTGTCTGGTAACCTTGTGCCATTTTATAAAGTACATATTATATATAGTCTCTCAAAATCTGAAATACAGTACAGTACCAAAAAAATACCCTGATTAACATTTCATATAATTTGTACATTGTTTTATGACCTGTGACATGATCAGAAAAATTGTACAAGACAAAACCTTTCAGCCAGTGCACACAATGTAAAAAATTACAATGATTTATGTTGTCCCGAAGAACAAATCGCAATACAGCGGCTGGAACAATTCACAAGTAACCCACACTCTGGAAAGGAAATTTTCGATTTATGCTTTGTTGTATCCTGAGACATGATAACGGGCCAAGGTAGACCAAAAGGTCATGTAAAGTTTCCTCTCCAAGCGTGGGTTAGAGAAAAATTATACAAAATACCAACAAGATGGCAAAGTGGGAGACAATATAATGTGATCTTTTATTGGTGATGTTTTACCCACATAGTGGGTTTTGTCACAAACATTATTACGTATTATAATGACACATAAGGGTCAGACAGCCGATTCACAAATAGAGGATTACGACCTGATAAAGCCCACTGTGGGCAAAACATTAAGAAAGGATCACTTAATACTGCATGTCTCTCTCTTTTCTAAAGTGTGGGGTTACTTGTGAATTTCGCATCTTAAAATTTGCTCTGAACTTACCCCCTACATGATAGGCATATATACATAAAAAAGCTGAATACACCTAACTGCCTTACTTTAATTCTTTAATTTTGAATAAAGAATCAAAATAGGCTGAGGATGTCTTGGAATCATTTATGAAGCCTTGTATCTTTACACTGCTAGACTATATTTTCTAAAACAGTTAACATATTAATAAAAACTGGTATACTCCTATCAGTTTGCCTATGATGCACAAATGAATAAAAGGGTATGGTAGTATAAGCTATTAAATCAATCACAGTAAAGGCCAGATATTCACCAACTGCACTTTTATGTACATTATCCTGAAAGTATTGCAATCACTGTATATCTTATATAATGATATACAAAATTTAATGCAATGAATTTGATTAAGCTTCACTTCATATTGTAGTAAAAATACAATGAGGTACCAATAAAATTATTCTAACAGGTTGATGTTGCACCTGGAACACAGGCAATAAACAAGGAGAGTAATACAGTGCATGTCTTGTGTAATGTGATTCATGTATACTTGGAAGTGACAATGTGCTTCTAAAGATGCAGGATATGATCAACTTTCAGCTAAGTGACTCCCTATAGGATGGGGAAGGGGGAAGGGACCTGATGCAAATGGCTCTTGACCCAAGGTACTAGAGCTACACTCCCTTTCCTTGGATCAAACTTGATTGCTTCCCATTCCCCAGGTGATGTATGACCTTCAGATTCAGAACTTCCCCACAAATATTTAGTAATAATAATAATGTACACAAGTGACGATGATGATGCAAGACACCAAACACACTAAGCCATTTGTACTGTCCAGAGTCACCAGAGATACAGCCTCTCTGTACCTTGGTATGCTCATCAAGGCTGAATGGGAGACGGCCCCATAAAAATTACTGGTAAGTGGCACAAAATTCTCGTAAGCAATTAAAATCGCCTCAGATGAGAGCTGGGGTTAAACACAGCACTATTTTTAAAGCAATATCTAGTACAGTATATGTAATTATCTAAAATGAAGGTAGTGTGTACAAAAAGACTAAATGGATGCAGTGACTGTATCTCAGTGCTCAGAGATTATCTTTATATTTAGGGAAAACACTAAATCCTTAAGGGTCACACAGCACTACATGGTGGAGGTAAGAGAGATGCTAGAAGTGATGAGGGAAGGATATTTGCAGAAATGAGGCAGTAAAGGAGAAAAAGTGACTAATAGTTGATGTAGGTGAAAGGAAAGGAAAGGAAGAAAAAAAAAAAGTGTCCAAATAATGTAAGAATTATTTTACTAAACAAAAGGCAAAAAACTTATGCAAAGGGAGTTGAGGCAGAAAAAATGAACAATACTGATAAATGGTAAAAAAAAGAGAAAGTAGAAATGATGGCTTAGTGGACTGGATGCTAAGATAATGGTTATGTGAGTGAACTGGGTGAAGAATTATCACCTCTGTCATGGAACAAAGATGGAAGATGTGGCTGGACACTGTACAGAATGACATGTAGAATGGGGCATGGAGAGGATGACTGGGTATGGAGAATTACTATGTTAGTGAGCTGGGCGTGAATAGGATGATAATGTAAGTGATGCAAGTGTGGAAACATGGGAATGATAACTGCATTAAGTGATCTGGGTGTGGAAAGAAGAATGCAAGTGGTAGACAACAGAATATGTTGATCTTTTCCTTCAATAAATATTATATGACTAATATATAGCCTGGTACTACAGTACACTTAAGTTGTCAGTTCTTGCTCCACCTTGCCATAAAGAAAAAGAGCTATGAACTTTCTAAGTACTATCATGTACAGTACAGCATTTACAGGATCAGAAGATTGTGGTTAATGCTATAATAAAAAAAACACATTAAAGTGCTTGGGAGCATCTTGTTTCTTTTTCCTGTGGTGACCTGTTTACATACGACTATCATTGCATTCATTGGGAAGTATTAAACTCAAAGCAGTTGTACACTGCATGAGGAATGGAAGAAAATCAGGTTTGATACAAGAGGAAATTAGCTCCAATTTCTTGGATCAAGAGTCCTTCCCCAGCATCAGGGCCCTACCCTAGAAGGGTGTTTACATAGGATAAAATACACTGTTATAGACTCAGACCACTACTGTTATGCATTAAGATGAGGCTGGTCTAAACTTTATATACAATAGTGTTCTTTCTCATCATTTGTTAATGTTAGAACTGTACAAAGATTTCAAGACTGACATATAATGTGATTGTGATTACCTGTTATAGTTACAGTCCTGAGCAGAGCTATGCTCAGGGCATTCCACCTTCAATGTTTATCTCATCACTGTTTACTTGTTTAAATTTCCAGTGGTTGCAGCACACATTACTTCCTCTGGGATCACATTCCAGCAAATACATTGACCATGTCCCACCAGCATAAGGTGACCCCACAAGAAAAACTTCACCATCATTCATTCCCTAGCTCTTTCCAGAAGAGTTTAACATCACACTTCAAACAAGCTGCTGAAGCAAAAATATCCACACACATGCCTCACACAGCAGCTGCCATAATTCCTACCTCCAAGACACCAAGTCCCGCTACATGGTTACCCTGAATCCTTTCATGCATAAAAAAATTATATAATTATATTCATGGGGTGAGCTTTCAACCCACAGAGGTCATACACTATCAAGGAAACAGAAGGCAATTATTTCTGATCCAAAGGGAGGGGAGTTACAATTCTTTGAATCAAAAATGCATTTTTTTTTTAATCAGTCAAGTGGTACCAACTCTTATGTAGGTGTTAAGTATGGTCTTTAAACATTGCAGCAAGGAGCTGGCTGGAGACAGTGGAGATGCCATATTTGAGAGATGTGTGTGGTGTGTGTATATTATGTAGAAAATTTGGAACACATAAATTAATAGATGGAGTGGGATTGTGAAAGTATAATTTTAAGGACAGAAGGGGTTATTGAGGTGGCTTGGCAATTTAGAAAGGAAGGAGCAGAAGAGAATGGCAAAGAGGGCATAAAAATCCAGGTTGGAAGGAGAAGGGACAGGGGTTGTTCTAGGAAGGGTGTGAAGGATGTTTTAAGTGGCAGAGGCTTGATCATCTAGCAGGTACAGTAGGGCCCCACTTATACGGCAGGTTAGGTTCCAGGCTAGTGCCTTAAAGCAGACATCGCCGAAAAGCAGAACTCCATTTTTTTCCACTTCTAAATGCATATAAATGCCAGACAACAAGCTTACACTAACTTATATTAAGTTAGCAATAGCACTAGGCATTAAAAAACACAATAAAAAGTAAGATACACACAGAGTACACTTATTACTTACCTTAAAGTATTAACATTGATGTGTGAGAGGTGAGTGGCAGGGTATTGTCTAAAACAAGTAAAACATTAAAAGGAATTTTCTTTTCCTTGCAGTAAGTCTCAACTGTAGGCTTAAAATAGTCTGTGAACCAATTTATGAAAAGATCAGTAGTCATCCAAGCTTTCGAATTGGATTTATAATAAACAGGGAGGCTACCTTTTGCATAGTTCTTTAGGGCCCTAGGATTCTCTGAGTGATAAATTATCATAGGTTTTAACTTGCAATCCCCAGCTGACACTCTTGGGTTATCCTGGGTTATCTACACATATGCTGCTATATATAACTGTATTTGATGGCTATATCAGTGATCAACATATACCTTGTTAGTAAGTTTATTCAGGTATACACAAATACAGTTACATAGATTATCATACATAGCAGAATATGAGTAGAGTACCTAGGATAACCCAAAAAAGTCAGTTCACCGAGTTCAATCATTTCTAACTTGGCACTTAAAGTAAGAGGCTTACGACTCCTCTTTTTATCACAACTTAGCTTAGACGCCATAGTCAATGAGAGCCAACTAGTTAACGAAAGAGTAAACGAGAGAGAGAACGAGATACGGAGTTCAGACAAGGTAAAAAAACAAACTGAACAGGTAGTGGGTGATCACTCGGTCAGGCGAAATGAATGCGATTAATACGTGTCCACTTTTAGTTCATTCACATACGTTTGTAAGAGTTTGTGAAACTTTTACCTCAAAATAATAATAATAATTACCTCACAATACAAATACTCTTACATTGTGTACTAGTACAAAATAAACAAACAGCATCACTCCCATTCTCATGCAACACACTATTTTCAGAGGTAATGATAGTATTATTATTATTATTATCATAATAAAAAAGAAGCGCTAAACCCACAAGGGTCGTGAATAGCTATATATATAGTGAAGGCATATGAAAGGAATATTTTTCTACAGTTATCCCTCAATGTTTGACTAGAGAAAACGTAATTCTTCCGACACTCCTACAAAGTCGCTTGGTAAACAAATCTCATATTTGTCAATTTTTATTCTGTGGGTGTATGTATCATGTTTATATGCTATGTAACGTGTTTTTTAAATAATTTTGAAGAAAATATCGTTGATGAATTAATGAAAATGTCTATATTAACGTGAAATAAGACATTTAATGTGCCCAAGTGATTATTATTAGTATTACGTAATGTTTTCCCTCCGCCCGGCAACACCATAGCATATAAACAGCATGTTTATATGCTTTGTAACATGTTTCTTATATAATTTTGAAGAAAATATTATAGATGGATTAATGAAAATGTGTATATTAACGTAAAATAAGACATGTAATGTGCCCAAGAGTGATTATTATTAGTATTACGTAATGTTTTCCCTCCGCCCAGCAACCACACCTACATAGCATATAAACAGCATGTTTATATGCTATGTAACGTGTTTCTTATATAATTTTGAAGAAAATATCATAGATGGATTAATGAAAATGTCTATATTGAAGTAAAATTGGACATTTAATGTGCCCAAGAGTGATTATTGCATAATAGAGAGATGTGCTCACGGAAAATGTAAACAAACCGGGTGGTGCGCGCCGAATCTGAAAGACCCTCGCTGTATACAAAAGTTTTGGTCATAATTTGAACTCGCCGTATGAACGGAATGCCGAAAGGCGAATCGCCGAAAAGCGAGGCCCTACTATATGTGCAAGTGTGTTAGATCAGAGCAAGTGGTTTTTAAAGTTTGATGTGCTGTTGAGAGTGAGAGGAAGGTAACTTCACAGAGAAGGGGGAAACAAATTAGCTAGAGTCGAAGCCTGAAAAACAGGGTAATGATGTCACAGTTCTGAGAGTCATTTGAACTGTGATGTCTATGTACTTCTGGCAAGGGAGCTATTGAATAAATGATGGCAAATGTGTTTCCTTTGTGTCACCATACCTTAGTGGGAGAGGATTGGTTTAATTTTTTTTTTTAATTCTCAGTCCTAAATTTAAAAAATAAAACAATGACAAGCGTTCTAACCAAAAAATACAAAAATTTCACATGTGCACCAATGAACTATATAAAAAAATAAATGTATCTGGTTAAAAACTACAAAGAAAACAAATAAGCGTAAATTTCAACCTAATTACCAACATCTTAGTACTCTGTTCTTCCATTAAAGTTGCACAAGCCATACATACAATATCCTTGAGTCATCTCTCATCAACCATAAAAGCAATCATGCCACAGTTTGTACAAATCATTGTACATAGTCTAAAGGCAGATCTTTCTTTCTTTCAACATGTCGGCCGTTTCCCACCGAAGCAGGGTGGCCCAAAATGAAAAACGAAAGTTTCCCATTTTACATTTAGTAATATATACAGAAGGGGTTACTAGCCCCTTGCTCCCAGCATTTTAGTCGCCTCTTACGACGCGCATCTAAAGGCAGATAACACACTGAAAAAAGAGAATGCTGTCACTGTTGGTGGCAACTCTTTAGTGTTGCAACATAACATGTTAAGTAGGCTTCCCAGACTCTCATGATGAGATATGACTGATTTTAATAGGGAAGGCACTGTATATACAAGTTATTACAGCCTCAAGCAAGTTAATATATGTACACTTGTTATCCCAGACAATGGATATGCAATGAAAAGCACAAACATGGCCCAAGATTGCTATTTCAAGGGAGTGTGTTCTTATTACTACCACAATAATCATGGCAAGGCGCTAAACCCACAGGGAGTCATGTGGCTCCTGGGGAATGGGACGTAATCATGTTTGATCTGAAGGGAGGTGTAACTCCAATTCTATGGATCAAGGCCCCCTTGAAGGGTAAGTGTGACAAGCAGCTCTCCTTAACAGCCAAATGGGTGATTCCAGTTTTGAAATGGAGTCTTCCCTCCATCCCAAATTAGATATTCTCCATCCCATCCCCACCAAGTTAGACCAAATAGTTTTATTTATTGTTTTTATTGTGATCATTTATGCACAATTACTTATTCAATTTAAATAATTCCTGTAAGCTGTTCTATGCTATGAGTTTTGGTTGGAAATGTCAGCTCAGACATAACTATCCATATATGACTAGGAATAATCATGTGCAAATAGAGGTTCCATTGTATAAATATATTCATGCATGTATGTATATATATGCACATATGTACAGATGTGTGCACATGCATGCATGCCCACTTACACCAGACTGCCTACTATAACAGTTGGTCATTAAATGTTGACTCATTTAGAATACTGTGTGGCTTCAATACTTAAGATGTGATGGCTCTTACCAAGGGTTTATCCTCATACTATTTTCTCTTAGAAAGAGAGGGCACTGCAGTCCACTCCAAATATTCCAGTCATTAATATTCATCTCCAAAACTGTAATAAGATTATATATAAGACACACTGGTCTAAAGAAAACCAGAGACTAACACAACAGTGAAGTTTGAGCTGTAAACTGGCCATAGTAATCGAGCCTCTAATTTCCAACATAAGTACATTACTGTAGCTATCGGCAAAATCAATTTACGATCTTATTTCAACATAGGTTTGTAATCTGTCGAATCGACAGATTACAAATCACGGTAGTAAGTGGAAGGTTAAAAATTCCTTATAAAACCTGTATTAAGTGAACCTTATTGCAAATCACTTATGTAACTTAAACAAATATTGGAATACCTCTGTAAATTTTAATCAATTTGAAAAATGTTCTGCAACTGCAAACTTTCATTAAATTATAATTTATGAACTACAGAGTTTCTTCTATGTTTTCTACATAAATCTATGTATAAATATATAACAATTAAATATTTTCTGTATTCTAGAATTCAAAGGGGCAAACATAGTTACTATTCATGAGAACACAAGATTTCACCTTCAAATGATAATTTAAGTCACTGTACAAATAGAAAATTTTCATTCATAAGCTGCAATACTCTCCTTAAGAAAAGAAAAGGAAGAAAATGGTCACTGGCTATTGGGAATAATTCTGAAGCTTTTACCATTAAATATTAATGAATCGGTAAAATCAAAACAAGCACTTCAAAATATGAAATGCACAAACATAATGAAATCTGGCAGTGAGGTTTTGACAGCATTGTGAAGAACAATTTAGAGAGTACAATCGTGAAGGCCAAGAGATGTTGGGGAGGGAAGCGGATCAGGTTCTGAGTCAGCCAGGCGCTCAGAGAGTGAATCTGCGCAGCAGTCACCGTCGTCGTCCCAACTGACACTCGGCACTGGAGGACGATACGCTGTTCCTGAAACATTGTTTCCCCAATTAAAGCACACAATGTTTTTTGCATTTTCAAAACTCATAGCTGTTTGTTTAGCACTTGATACTCCCTGACTAAATACGTACACTCAAACTACTCCATCCAAAAGCACAACCTCTCCTTCTAACACCAATGTTGCTGTTTTTTAATTTTTAAATAATTATTATTTAGGCTAGGCTAGGTTAATGCTAATTGACCAAATACAACCATTTACAACATTTTATTTTCCCAACACGTCGGTCGTCTCCCACTGAGGCATGGTGACCCAAAAAAGAAAGAAAATCCCAAAAAGATTTTTTTTTTTTCAACAAGTCAGCCGTCTCCCACCAAGGCAGGGTAACCCAAAAAGAAAGAAAATCCCCAAAAAACAAAATACTTTCATCATCATTCAACACTTTCACCTTTCATCTGATCGCCTCTTTGCAGAGGCGATCAGATACGACAGCTGAGAATAGTCCCTCCCAGCTGTCACTATCCCAGACCCCTCCTTTAAAGTGCAGGCATTGTAAGTACTTCCCATTTCCAGGACTCAAGTCCAACTAAATCAATTGACTGGTTTCCCTGAATCCCTTCACAAAATGTTACCCTGCTCACACTCCAACAGCTCGTCAGGTCCCAAAAACCATTTTTAGGACGACCCCTACCCCGCCTTCCTTCCCCTACAGATTTATACGCTCTCCAAGTCATTCTACTTTGATCCATTCTCTCTAAATGACCAAACCACCTCAACAACCCCTCTTCAGCCCTCTGACAAATACTTTTAGTAACTCCACACCTCCTCCTAATTTCCACATTCAGAATTTTCTGCATAATATTTACACCACACATTGCCCTTAGACAGGACATCTCCACTGCCTCCAGCCTCCTCCTCGCTGCAGCATTTGCAACCCATGCTTCACACCCATATAGGAGTGTTGGTACCACTATACTTTCGTACATTCCCTTCTTTGCCTCCATGGATAACGATTTTTTGTCTCCACAGATACCTCAATGCACCACTCACCTTTTTTCCTTCATCAATTCTATGGTTAACCTCATCCTTCATAAACCCATCCACTGACACGTCAACTCCCAAATATCTGAAAACATTTACTTCTTCCATAATCCCTCTCTCCAATGTGATATCCAATTTTTCTTTATTTAAATCGTTTGATACCCTCATCACCTTACTCTTATCTATGTTCACTTTTAACTTTCTACCTTTACACACTCTCCCAAACTCGTTCACTAACCTTTGCAACTTTTCTTTAGAATCTCCCATAAGCACAGTATCATCAGCAAAAAGTAACTGTCAACTCCCATTTTGCATTAAATTCTCCATAATATAATCCCACCCCTCTCCCCAACACCCTAGCATTTACTTCTTTTACAACCCCATCTATAAATATATTAAACAACCATGGTGACATTACACATCCCTGTCTAAGACCTACTTTTACCGGGAAGTAATCTCTCTCTCTCCTACACACCCTAACCTGAGCCTCACTATCCTCATAAAAACTCTTTACAGCCTTCAGTAACTTACTACCTATTCCATACACTTGCAACATTTGCCACATTGCTCCCTATCCACTCTATCATATGCCTTTTCTAAATCCATAATTGCAATAAAAACTTCTCTACCTTTATCTAAATACTGCTCACATATATGCTTCACTGTAAACACTTGATCTACACATCCCCTACCCACTCTAAAGCCTCCTTGCTCATCTGCAATCCTACTCTCTGTCTTACCTCTAATTCTTTCAATAATAACCCTGCCATACACTTTACCTGGTATACTCAGTAAACTTATTCCCCTATAATTTTTACACTCTCTTTTATCCCCCTTCCCTTTATATAAAGAAACTATACATGCTCTCTGCCAATCCCTAGGTACCTTACCCTCTTTCATACATTTATTAAACAAAAATACCAACCACTCCAGCACTATATCCCCCCTGCTTTTAACATTTCTGTCATGATCCCGTCAGTTCCAGCTGCTTTACCCCCTTTCATTCTACGTAATGCCTCACGCACCTCCCCCACACTCACATCCTGCTCTTCTTCACTCCAAAAGGATGTTGTACCTCCCTGGCCAGTACGTACATGAAATTACAGCCTCCCTTTTTTCATCGACATTTAAAAGTTCCTCAAAATATTCCCGCCATCTACCCAATACCTCCAGCTCCCCATCTACTAACTCCCCTACTCTGTTTTTAACTGACAAATCAATTTGTTTATCTCACTCCAAAATTTTTTCTTGTTTTCAGCAAAATTTCTTGACAGAGCCTCTCCCATTCTTTCATCTGCTCTTCTTTTGCACTTTCTCACCACTCTCTTCACCTTTCTTTTACTATCCATATACTCTGCTCTTTTATTAACACTTCTGTTTTGTAAAAACCTCTCATAAGCTAACTTTTTCTCTTTTATCACACCCTTTACTTCTTCATTCCACCACTCACTCCTCTTTCCTCCTACACCCACCCTCCTATAGCCACAAACTTCTGCCCCACATTCTAATACTGCATTTTTAAAACTATCCCAACTCTCTTCAACCCCCCACTACTCACACTTGCACTAGCCCACCTTTCTGCCAATAGTTGCTTATATCTCACCCTAACTTCCTCCTTCCTTAGTTTATACAATTTTACCTCTCTCTTACTTGCTGTTGCCATTTTCTTTTTGTCCCATCTACCTTTTACTCTAACTGTAGCTACAACCAAATAATGATCTGATATATCTGTTGCCCCTCTATAAACATGTACATCCTGAAGCCTACCCATCAACCTTTTATCCACCAATACATAATCCAACAAACTACTTTCCTTATGTGCTATATCATACCTTGTATATTTATTTATCCTCTTTTTCATAAAATATGTATTACTTATTACCAAACCTCTTTCTACACATAGCTCAATTAATGGTTCCCCATTTACATTTACCCCTTGCACCCCAAATTTACCTACTACTCCCTCCACAACATTTTTACCCACTTTAGCATTAAGATCCCCAACCACAATTACTCTCTCACTTGGTTCAAAACTCCCCACACACTCACTCAACATTTCCCAACATCTCTCTCTCTCCTCTACACTTCTCTCTTCTCCAGGTGCATAAACACTTACTATAACCCACTTTTCACATCCAACCTTTATTTTACTCCACATAATCCTTGAATTTATACATTTATATTCCTTCTTTACCTGCCATAACTGATTATTCAACATTATTGCCACTCCTTCTTTAGCTCTAACTCTATTTGAAACCCCTGACTTAATCCCATTTATTTCTCCCCACTGAAACTCTCCTACCCCCTTCAGCTTTGTCTCACTTAAAGCCAGAACATCCAGCTTCTTTTCATTCATAACATCTACAATCATCTCTTTCTTATCATTCGCACAACATCCACGCACATTCAAACATCCCACTTTGACGGTTTTCTTCTTTTTCTTTTTAGTAAGCTATACAGGAAAAGGGGTTACTAGCCCATTGTTCCCGGCATTTTAGTTTACTTTTACAACACGCATGGCTTACAGAGGAAAGATTCTTCTTCCACTTCCCTATGGATATGAAAGGAAAAGCAATAAGAACAAGAACTATTAAGATAAAATCAAAGAAAACTCAGATGAGTGTGTATACATAAACGTGTACATGTTTGCGTAGTGTGACCTAAGTGTAAGTAGAAGTAGCAAGACGTACCTGAAATCTTGCATGTTTATGAGACAGAAAAAAGACACCAGCAATCCTACCATCATGTAAAACAGTTTCACGTTTCTGTTTATATATATATATATACAGTGGACCCTCGGTTAACGAATACCCCGGAAATCGTGCAAGTATGTAAGTATAATTTTGTAAGTTCTTGTGGAAGTGTATTTTTGGGGGTCTGAAATAGACTAACCTACGTGAAATTTTTCCTTAAGGGAGTAAATTCGTTCGGTAATGGCACTTGAGCAGACTTCAGGAGTGAAGTTTTTACGAAACTCGGGGGTCCACTGTATCTTTCTTCTTTCTTTCAACACGTCGACCGTTTCCCACCGAAGCGGGGTGGCCCAAAAGGAAAAACGAAAGTTTCTCCTTTTACATTTAGTAATATATACAGGAGAAGGGGTTACTAGCCCCTTGCTCCCGGCATTTTAGTCGCCTCTTACGACACGCATGGCTTACGGAGGAAGAATTCTGTTCCACTTCCCCATGGAGATATATATATATATTTTTATTATTATTTATTAACACATCGGCCGATTCCCACCAAGGCAGGGTGGCCCGAAAAAGAAAAACTTTCGTCATCATTCACTCCATCACTGTCTTGCCAGAGGGGTGCTTTACACTACAGTTATAAAACTGCAACATTAACACCCCTCCTTCAGAGTGCAGACACTGTACTTCCCATCTCCAGGACTCAAGTCCGGCCTGCCGGTTTCCCTGAATCCCTTCATAAATGTTACTTTGCTCACACTCCAACAGCACGTCAAGTATTAAAAACCATTTGTCTCCATTCACTCCTATCAAATATTTTTTTTTTTTTTCAACAAGTCGGCCGTCTCCCACCGAGGCAGGGTGACCCAAAAAGAAAGAAAATCCCCAAAAAGAAAATACTTTCATCATTATTCAACACTTTCACCACACTCGTACATAATCACTGTCTTTGCAGAGGAGCTCAGATACGACAGCTGAGAAAAGTCCCTCCCAGCTGTCACTATCTCAGACCCCTCCTTTAAAGTGCAGGCATTGTACTTCCCATTTCCAGGACTCAAGTCCAATTAAATCAATTAACTGGTTTCCCTGAATCCCTTCACAAAATGTTACCCTGCTCACACTCCAACAGATCGTCATGTCCCAAAAACCATTCGTCTCCATTCACTCCTATCTAACACGCTCACACATGCTTGCTGGAAGTCCAAGCCCTCGCCCACAAAACCTCCTTTACCCCTTCCCTCCAATCTTTTCTAGGACGACCCCTACCCCGCCTTCCTTCCCTACAGATTTATACGCTCTCCAAGTCATTCTACTTTGATCCATTCTCTCTAAATGACCAAACCACCTCAACAACCCTCTTCAGCCCTCTGACAAATACTTTTAGTAACTCCACACCTTCTCCTAATTTCCACATTCCGAATTTTCTGCATAATATTTACACCACACATTGCCCTTAGACAGGACATCTCCACTGCCTCCAGCCTCCTCCTCGCTGCAGCATTTGCAACCCATGCTTCACACCCATATAAGAGTGTTGGTACCACTATACTTTCGTACATTCCCTTCTTTGCCTCCATGGATAACGTTTTTGTCTCCACAGATACCTCAATGCACCACTCACCTTTTTCCTTCATCAATTCTATGGTTAACCTCATCCTTCATAAACCATCTGCTGACACGTCAACTCCCAAATATCTGAAAACATTTACTTCTTCCATAATCCTCTCTCCAATGTGATATCCAATTTTTCTTTATTTAAATCGTTTGATACCCTCATCACCTTACTCTTATCTATGTTCACTTTTAACTTTCTACCTTTACACACTCTCCCAAACTCGTCCACTAACCTTTGCAACTTTTCTTTAGAATCTCCCATAAGCACAGTATCATCAGCAAAAGTAACTGTGTCAACTCCCATTTTGCATTTAATTCTCCATAATTTAATCCCACCCTCTCCCCAACACCCTAGCATTTACTTCTTTTACAACCCCATCTATAAATATATTAAACAACCATGGTGACATTACACATCCCTGTCTAAGACCTACTTTTACCGGGAAGTAATCTCCTCTCTCCTACACACCCTAACCTGAGCCTCACTATCCTCATAAAAACTCTTTACAGCCTTCAGTAACTTACTACCTATTCCATACACTTGCAACATTTGCCACATTGCTCCCCTATCCACTCTATCATATGCCTTTTCTAAATCCATAAATGCAATAAAAACTTCTCTACCTTTATCTAAATACTGCTCACATATATGCTTCACTGTAAACACTTGATCTACACATCCCCTACCCACTCTAAAGCCTCCTTGCTCATCTGCAATCCTACTCTCTGTCTTACCTCTAATTCTTTCAATAATAACCCTGCCATACACTTTACCTGGTATACTCAGTAAACTTATTCCCCTATAATTTTTACACTCTCTTTATCCCCTTCCCTTTATATAAAGGAACTATACATGCTCTCTGCCAATCCCTAGGTACCTTCCCCTCTTTCATACATTTTTTTTTTTTTTTTTTTTTTCAACAAGTCGGCCGTCTCCCACCGAGGCAGGGTGACCCAAAAAGAAAGAAAATCCCCAAAAAGAAAAAACTTTCATCATCATTCAACACTTTCACCACACTCATACATAATCACTGTCTTTGCAGAGGAGCTCAGATACTACAGCTGAGAAAAGTCCCTCCCAGCTGTCACTATCTCAGACCCCTCCTTTAAAGTGCAGGCATTGTACTTCCCATTTCCAGGACTCAAGTCCAACTAAATCAATTAACTGGTTTCCCTGAATCCCTTCACACAATGTTACCCTGCTCACACTCCAACAGATCGTCATGTCCCAAAAACCATTCGTCTCCATTCACTCCTATCTAACACGCTCACACATGCTTGCTGGAAGTCCAAGCCCTCGCCCACAAAACCTCCTTTACCCCTTCCCTCCAACCTTTCTAGGACGACCCCTACCCCGCCTTCCTTCCCTACAGATTTATACGCTCTCCAAGTCATTCTACTTTGATCCATTCTCTCTAAATGACCAAACCACCTCAACAACCCCTCTTCAGCCCTCTGACAAATACTTTTAGTAACTCCACACCTTCTCCTAATTTCCACATTCCGAATTTTCTGCATAATATTTACACCACACATTGCCCTTAGACAGGACATACATTTATTAAACAAAAATACCAACCACTCCAGCACTATATCCCCCCCTGCTTTTAACATTTCTGTCATGATTCCGTCAATTCCAGCTGCTTTACCCCCTTTCATTCTACGTAATGCCTCACGCACCTCCCCCACACTCACATCCTGCTCTTCTTCACTCCTAAACGATGTTGTACCTCCCTGGCCAGTACATGAAATTACCGCCTCCCTTTTTTCATCGACATATAAAAGTTCCTCAAAATATTCCCGCCATCTACCCAATACCTCCAGCTCCCCATCTACTAACTCCCCTACTCTGTTTTTAACTGACAAATCCATTCGTTCTCTAGGCTTTCTTACCTTGTTTATCTCACTCCAAAATTTTTTCTTGTTTTCAGCAAAATTTCTTGACAGAGCCTCTCCCATTCTTTCATCCGCTCTTCTTTTGCACTCTCTCACCACTCTCTTCACCTTTCTTTTACTCTCCATATACTCTGCTCTTCTATTAACACTTCTGTTTTGTAAAAATCTCTCATAAGCTACCTTTTTCTCTTTATCACACCCTTTACTTCTTCATTCCACCACTCACTCCTCTTTCCTCCTGCACCCACCCTCCTATAGCCACAAACTTCTGCCCCACATTCTAATATTGCATTTTTAAAACTATCCCAACTCTCTTCAACCCCCCCACTACTCCTACTTGCACTAGCCCACCTTTCTGCCAATAGTTGCTTATATCTCACCCTAACTTCCTCCTCCCTTAGTTTATACACTTTTACCTCTCTTACTTGCTGTTGCCATTTTCTTTTGTCCCATCTACCTTTTACTCTAACTGTAGCTACAACCAAATAATGATCTGATATATCCGTTGCCCCTCTATAAACATGTACATCCTGAAGCCTACTCATCAACCTTTTATCCACCAATACATAATCCAACAAACTACTTTCCTTACGTGCTATATCATACCTTGTATATTTATTTATCCTCTTTTTCATAAAATATGTATTACTTATTACCAAACCTCTTTCTACACATAGCTCAATTAATGGTTCCCCATTTACATTTACATATATATATATATTTTTCTTAAACAAGTCGGCCGTCTCCCACTGAGGCAGGGTGACCCAAAATGAAAGAAAATCCCCAAAAAGAAAATACTTTCATCATCATTCAACACTTTCACCACACTCATACATAATCACTGTCTTTGCAGAGGAGCTCAGATATGAGCAGGGTAACATTTTGTGAAGGCATTCAGGGAAACCAGTTAATTGATTTAGTTGGACTTGAGTCCTGGAAATGGGAAGTACAATGCCTGCACTTTAAAGGAGGGGTCTGGGATAGTGACAGCTGGGAGGGACTATTCTCAGCTGTCGTATCTGAGCGCCTCTGCAAAGACAGTGATTATGTATGAGTGTGGTGAAAGTGTTGAATGATGATGAAAGTATTTTCTTTTTGGGGATTTTCTTTCTTTTTGGGTCACCCTGCCTCGGTGGGAGACGGCCGACTTGTTGAAAAAAAAAAAATATATACAGTGGACCCTCGGTTAACGAAAAAACTTCATCCCAGAAGCCTGCTCAAGTGCCATTACCGAACGAATTTACGTCCTTAAGAAATAATGTCACGTAGGTTAGTCTATTTCAGACCCCCAAAAATACACTCCCACATGCATTTAAAATATTATACTTACATAATTGTACGATTTCCGGGGTATTCGTTAACCGAGAGTCCACTGTATATATCTGGCAAAATATTCAACACGTCTAATAGTAACCAGAAAAATAAATATATGCATTTTTTCACTGTTGATGGATAAAGTGAATGTTATAAGTTATTTATATTTAGTAAATAACTTCAGTGTTCATAAATTGACAAATTAAAATTAAAAAAAAAAAATTCCAGTACAGGTACATCATCAATTTTCCGGACAAGGATGGTATGGAAACTCCTATAATCCTTACACATTTACGAGCAGGAACTTGAAATTCCTGCGGCAGTGTATTTACCACTCAACTGTACGTCACTTATTCAACCAAAAGACCAAGGAATACAGTGGATCCCCAGCTAACGAACACCCCAGAAATCGTACAATTATGTAAGTATAATATTGTAAGTGCTTGTGGAAGTGTATTTTTGGGGGTCTGAAATAGACTAACCTACGTGACATTATTTCTTAAGGAAGTAAATTCGTTCGGTAATGGCACTTGAGCAGGCTCCTGGGATGAAGTTTTTTCGTTAGCCGGGGGTCCACTGTACTGCTCTCTCTAAAGGCGGAAAACTCAGTAATCTGGAAAGACTTTGGAACCAAACGGTCCAGAAAATCGATGTTGTACCTGTATCATAATTGTGGTCATGACCCTTCAGTGAAATTCCACATCTCTTCGCTCCTCATTTAATAATCCATCCTCCTCAAAATTACAATTGAAACCTGGCTGAAAATGATTAGCATGTTTGTTTCGTGATAATTCCACATTGGTTTACCACTTCATATGAATATAATAACAATAATCTGTATTTCTCACCAGATAAACCTGCACTATTGCTTATACTTTCGACTGAATCATTGCTGCCCTCTGTTAGGTTGTTGGGAGGCAGCGGCGGTGTTCGTCTACGACGCTTTAAGTCGCTGAGGGGCACTGGCAAACCACCTGGGAAGCAAGCCAACGTTTCACCATCTGCCTCGAGCCTCTGCTTGGTGATGGTATTCCTGAGGGCAAGATCACAAAGTTAAAATAAACAATTACAAATCTTTTATTCACTCACATGGAGATGAAGGAAGCATGTCAATTCTCATATAAGAAAAACCTACTTGTTTAACAAATTTACAAAACTCATCCTTCTCAAGAGCAAAAACCCTTTCCAGTGTGGGCAAGGAAGCCAACACCAAGTTTCTCGAAGACTGTGATGGTTCCCTCTCACATTCGCATACACAATAATATGACCACTGGCCACATTAAAATTTATGCCTAATAGTTCATCAACAGTAAAGCGTAGAGTAGTGCTCACATTCAATAGCTTCTGATTTATTACATAGACAAATAAATACTGTAATTATAATTAAGGCAAATTACTTTATTAAGGGGAAGCAAGAGCTGGGTTCTGTCAATACAGGATCAGGAATGATGGATTACTCACAGCCAACACTAGAAATATAGGTGAGAAATTCATCAGATGATGTTATGGCAGCTTCACAGCTGGCAAGGCTCAGTGCCAGAGGTAGAAAGAAGAAAAACTATGCAGTGGTACCTCGGGTTACGAACTTAATTCGTTCCAGAAGGCTGTTCGAGTGCAGATACCGAACAAATTTGTTCCCATAAGGAATAATGTAAATTAGATTAATCCGTTTCAGACCCCCAAAAATACACTTACAAAAGCACTTACAAAAATACACTTACATAATTGTTCGAGTTGGGAGCTGTTTGTGTGCCATGGTACCACTGTACTCAATTATCAAAATTGAAATAATAAGTTATGAAGAAAAAAGGCTCCTAAAGGAGCCAGATACATCAAAGTCAAAATACTGCCATGGATATTGCGAACGAGAAGCTGCATGCAGGTGGCTCACCAAGACTTGGACTGCTAGACAGAAATTGCCAGATGCTGTTAGATGGTAACCTAAATAACAATATTAAAAAAGGAAGCCAAAAAGAAGTCCTAAACTACAGACTATTATTGTTTCCATGCAAAGCATCGGAAAGGATAAGGAAGAGGGATTGTCTGAAAACATAGAAAACACAATTCCTCACAAACCATCAGCACAGTTTCTGGAATGGACAATCATTTTTCTCAAACCTAATAAATTAACTTACAACAGAATGAGAGAGGCTAGGCAGGAAAGAGGATAGGGTTAAGGAATAATAGAAGGAGAGAAGGCAAAGTGTCCCAGTGAGGGGGTGAAATATCTGGATGGGAAGAACAAGAAGAGTCCACAAGGGTTAATACAAGGCCCGAGATATGTATAGGTTAACGACCTATCCATGAGGGTAATTTCCTGCATATTTATCATCATGGATGATACCAAATTTATGAAGATAGAGACATAATAGGTCATAAGGAATATGTAAACCAGTTCTGGACATGTTCCAGTGTTACATGACTAGTCATAAGTGATTTTTCAAGTTCAACCTTAGAAATAAAAATTAGTAACACTATGTGCTAGGGAAAGCATATTACCAGGAGGGAAAACTATGGAATCAGTCAAAGATTGATCTAAATGTGAACATCATGTTAAACCTTCTTCTTTAAATATTAACTTCAGTAACATTAGTGGCATATACAAGACTGGCAATATAACATACTCTTTCAAATCCCTTACCATGTGTGACCAGTATTTCAGCACAAAGTTGCAGCATAAACCCCCTGTCTAGCCAAAACACAAAGCAAAGTTTGAGAATGTTTAATGCTATACCTCCAGACTGGTGTCAGAGATGTGAGGCTCAAGATACAAGAAAAGATGGCACAAGCTGGATCTTATCACAGGAGGAACATAAAACTTTAATAGAAAAAAAGGTGCAAAATACTTGAGAGAAAATTATTATTATGTTCAATGGAAAGTGCTGAATCTGTAAAGCTCATTAAGTGTTGCATGGCAAAAGTGAAAGAGATGGAGGTGTTGAGGAGGAGGATTGGCATCTCCAGGGCATGTACACTGACAGATGAACACTGGATGGTGATGTTAACTCCACACCCAACCTAAGAGTCCTAGAGACATCTGGAAACGTTACTTCAGCATTAAAGCAGTGGAAGAAGCCAGGTATACATTGGCAGAAACCACACACAAGTCATTAAGAATTAATAAGAAATAATTCACATCAGTTAGTAGAAAGTGGAGATTGGACTAAGAGCTAGTACTCATCCCTAACATACTCAAAAGAACTCTTTCTATATCCTCTAACTTTCAATTTCAGTCTCATCTCTCTCACTGGCCTAAAAAAAATCTTGTACACACTCATTATTTTTACATCAGTCCTCTATTAAAGTCTTACTATATTTATTCCTCCTCCTTTTCTAACCAGTTGAAGTGATCTATTCCTTGAGCTCCCCACAAAAACCTCTAAATATTAATGCTCATCTGCTAACACTCTTGTAAGTGGTATCTTATTGCTGCACACCCACATTTAATGCTTGACACACTATGCTACTGATCTTATGAAAGACATAAAACACAATGCATCTATGGCCTAATATTTACCGTGTGGAACTCCTACGCTGAGCCACACACCTGGTCTTGGTGAGTATTGGACCAGTTTGGTCATCACTGCTACGGATGGTCAGGGAATACAAGTCGGCCAGATGATTCAGTTGGTCTCGATCTTTATCTGTCATAGGTCTCAGGCGAAGCTCAGATTGCCTCGGATCCTGGATCATAAAATTTAATATCTTCAGAATTTGGAATAAAAAAACTTTTGTATACAAAAAATTATTAAAAATGAAAGTGGAAAGGATGAGATGATAATATATAGGGGTTAAAACTTTTTTATCGTGAAGATGGTGCAGATTTAGAGTACCATAAGGAAATGCCTAGCTACAGATTTTTGACAACATATTGGGTAATGAAATGCTGTAATAATTATAAATATCTAGACATGAGCTTAGGAAGTGTACAAGCAGCTCAGTCACCCTGCACAGACAAGAGGTAAATGTTGAACCTTTTCTAAATGGCAGCAAGTAGCACTTCTTGACGTTCCTCTAACACAGGGTTCTCAATTTGGTGCAAACTACTCCACGTGGGACAATGTCCACTTTCTTCATGGAGGTAATGGATAGATTGGAAAAAATATTTATAAAAAACTCAATGTTATATAATTATAATTTAACTGATGACTGACATTAAAGTAAGTAATTTTGAGTAAAAACTACTGTACCATACTTTCATATGCACTGATCTTCATTGATAAATTAGCAAGAATTGTTAAACTTTCTTACCACCCCAGCAGTACGGCACTGGGTTTATGCCACAATTTTTTTCCCATCATACCGGCCGTCTCCCACCAAGGTAGGGTGACCCAAAAAAAAAAAAAAAAAAAAACTATGAAGTTTATCTTCTTTTAACATTTAGCAATTTGTACAGAAGGGGTTACTAGCCCCTTGCTCCCGGTATTTTAGATGCCTCTTATGACACACACGGCTTACCAAGGAATGATTATGCCATAAGATTTGAAATTTTATAACATTTAAAACATGATGCATTTCTGGAAACACAGCTAAGAAATGAGTAATGGTGAATATTTATCCCTCTCTTCATCACCCCTCTTTGCTCAGATATACATCTTGCTTAAAAAAAATATATATACATTGGTCCCTCGGTTTTCGTGCATCTCCAAACTAGAACATTTATGTAAGTGTATTTTCGTAAGTGCTGTTGCAAGTGTATTTTTGGGGGTCTGAAATAGACTAACCATCGTGACATTATTTCTTAAGGAAGTAAATTCGTTCGGTAATGGCACTTGAGCAGCATTCTGGAACGAATTTTCGGTGAAAACCGAGGGACCACTGTATAGGTAGTACATAAAATCAGAATTACTCAATTAATACAGTACTAATATTAATAATAAATATTAAAGAACTATGAAAAATATAAGTCAATCCAGTGGTGGGTAACAATTTCACAACTAACTTACAAATTAAACCATTATCAACCCATGACTCATAACAATTCATAACATGGTCAAAGCTATCAAGTGGCATTTCAAATTTGTAAGGTAGTTGCGACTAACAGAAATGAAAACAACAGGGTAATATTTTGCGAAGGGATTCAGGGAAACTGGTTAGCCGGACCTGAGTCCTGAAGGTGGGAAGTACTTTAAAGAAGGGATTTGGAATATTGGCTGTTTGGAGTGACATCTGAACTGTCATATGTGGGCACTGCTGCAGACAGTGATTGTGTGTGAATGATGGTGAAAGTGTTTCTTTCTTTTTTTGGGTCGTCCTGCCTTGGTGGGAGACAGCCAGCATGTTAAAAATTAATAATATGTAATAATAATAATAAGGGTCACCCTGCCTCATTGGGAAATGGCCAACGTATTTAAAAAAATAATAACAGTAATACTAGTAATAAAAGCCATAAAGTTAATGTACATATACAGTATGGTAATGTACATTGTTCAATATTCACAATTTTGCAACCACATTCTTGAAGGGGAAAAAAACAGTGAGAAAATACATTATGGGTTAGCTGCATGCTAGATATAACCCTAAGAAGTATAGATGGGTTAATGTATACTATGTCATAATACACAAAGTATGGTTACTGTATTGTGTCACAATACATAAAGTATGGTTGCTGTATACTATAATACACAATTATGGCTGCTGTATACCATGTCATAATACACAAAGTATAGTTGCTGTATACTATGTCATAATACACAAAGTATGAGTACTGTACACTGTCATAATACACAAAGTATGATTGCTGTAGACTAGGTGTAACACAAGAGGAAACAATGAGACACACTCCTAAGATCCAAAACATAAGTATTGCAATAACTCAAACTGCAACACACAAGACACAATAACAACACAGCCCAGGTCTTCAAATGGGGTCTACAAGGAAAGCAAACACAAGACAGCATAAACTGGAATCAATTCTAGACCCAGGATGTGTCCAGTGAGAAACTGACAAGTTCAGTGTCATCTTCATTTCCTTGACTGGGTTTCTTCAATCTTTAAAAAGGCCTCAGACTAACCCATGTTCTCCTTTTGGCAGAGCCAATATTTTAATAATAATCATTTACAATACAGTAACTAATTTTTTTTTCCACATACAAAAAATTTGAGGTGCAGTATTTCAAGTAAAATATTACCAGAGATGCCAGTATTATTACAGTTGTATCATAACAAGACAGATATATATTATCTCTCTCTCTCTCTCTTTCTCTCTCTCTCTCACACACAGTCTGTCTCCCAACCTGTCTGTCATTCTTTCTCAGTCTGTTAATCTCAATCTCTGTCAGTTTCTCAGTCAGTCAGTCAGACACATTCTCTCATATGAGATCACTGGGGCAGACAACTTGTCAAGAGTATAATGCATGAATACTTTCAATCTTACAGGATGCATTCTTGTGCTATAGATTAGTCATCCTACTGCAAGGTCTGCCCTGCCTAACCAGCCATCAG
Source organism: Cherax destructor (assembly GCA_009830355.1). Taxonomy (NCBI): domain Eukaryota; kingdom Metazoa; phylum Arthropoda; class Malacostraca; order Decapoda; family Parastacidae; genus Cherax; species Cherax destructor. Next base: position 46,977 of record WNWK01001820.1, on the reverse strand, counting down.
GCATGCAAATGGTGACACAAGAACAGCTGTCAACTTTTCTATAAAAAATACAACTGTCTTCTGAACCTATCCAAAATTCCTACAGCATGGGAATAACTGAAAATTTTCACATACATATATACATACAAAGCCTGAAATCTTTACAGGTAAGGAAACACACTGCAAAATGCACATTAAATGCAATATTATTATTTTTAGTCAACATTCACCCCCTCCTAAATCTGAGTTAAGATCTCTATAAATAAATGGCCTTGTGAAAAAAGTCAAAACTGGTATAGTAGTTTTTTTACACCCTAAGAGCCTGGAAATATAGAAAATATCTACAATACACATGCATGCCCATATTACTCAGTAATCAAGAGATCATTACAACTTTAACGATGATATGTAGCAGACTATAGGTAGTAGATTGGTAGACAGCAACCGCCCAGGGAGGTACTACCGTCCTGCCAAGTGAGTGTAAAACGAAAGCCTGTATTTGTTTTACATGATGGTAGGATTGCTGGTGTCTTTTTTCTGTCTCATAAACATGCAAGATTTCGGGTATGTCTTGTTACTTCTACTTACACTTAGGTCACACTACACATTCATGTACAAGCATATGTATATACACACACCCCTCTGGGTTTTCTTCTATTTTCTTACTAGTTCTTGTTCTTATTTCCTCTTATCTCCATGGGGAAGTGGAACAGAATTCTTCCTCCGTAAGCCATGCGTGTCGTAAGAGGCGACTAACATGCTGGGAGCAAGGGGCTAGTAACCCCTTCTCCTGTATATATTACTAAATGTAAAATGGGAAACTTTCGTTTTTCATTTTGGGCCACCTCACTTCGGTGGGAAACGGCCGACGTGTTGAAAGAAGAAGATGTAGCAGACTGGTTTTCCTTGCATCACCAACAAGGAAAGAAAACTGAGGTACTCCTTCTCTTACTGCTGGATCTTTGGCTACTAGAAGCTTGAAAAACTTTTACAAAAGAGTAAATACTGAGGACAGAGTGCCATGAGCTTAGCTCTGCTGGTGTTGCTACAACTAGGTAATCTTGCACTGCAGTGCCACCAGCTGCTTAACTCACTTTCACCACCTTCATATTTCCCTTTGAATAAAAAAAAAATCTGTAAATATGCCTTTCATCTTCTCACATTTCTTCCATTCTAGTGTGCTTGTCATTCTTGCTATACAAATGTTTCACACAAAACAGGTGTTGACTGTTTACCATATACAATAGCCAAAGTGGAATGTAAAATTCTTTGACAAATAGTTGAAGTGCTCCTTTAAATCTTTAATGCTTGAAGGCATCTGAAATGTCTGCTTGAAATTTTGCTCATGACCACTTATTGAAGGATAGAGACTAGATGCTGAAATATTGGTAAATGGATAAAAGATATTGAAGGTTACACGTACGTATAACATTAAGTAGGAATAGAGGTCATTTTTCAGTCATCTACCTACCTGCAGGAATCTTGAGACTTTATCATTCACTGACGACACTATACTAAACCCAGGCTTCCGGTCTCGTATTCGTCTCCGGCCAGCACGAATTTCACGTCTCTGAAAGTTTACTCTTTATTCAGTATGTATTTACATTGATCGTTTGTTTCCTACCTCAGCACCTGTTAATACAATGTACTGTACTATGAACTGATCTGAATCTCACTCATTCATCTTATTTATATAAGATACTGTATAGTAAACACAAGTTTATAAAAAATGGTTTTAATACAATTTTTTTTGTACTATTTTCAAGTTTTTTTTTTTATTATTAAGATCAAATGTATATGTCGTCTAATTTAAATTTTAATGAGTTAGCTGGTCAGAATTTGCGAGATTCAGTTCTCCTCCTCCTCCTCCTTTATCTGAAAAAACTGTAAATTCAACCCTCAAAGTGTCAGTAAGCCTAGTGTTCCATCTTCATTTTGTAGTTAAACATCAAAAATCTTACTATACTGTAACACTGTTTTTGTAAGCTATAAAGTTTGGCCTATGGTATCACGGTACTCAGATTTCATGCTGTTGAAGTGCAATCACTCTACAGATATTGTTACTCTCTCCTGATCTGACACTTTGAGAGCACAACGGAGCTGTTAGATTAGCCTTCACCAACTACAGGCCCGCACACGAGTCGACAAACTATCCACCTCGTCTGAAAATAACAGGATGCATAATACGCCAATACTCACCAAAAGCCTCTCTCTCAGCTTTTGGAATCTGAGTCTGCAGGCTTGTTGGTTCTCCATGGACATTGTCTCATACCTCTCTTTGAACAGAGCCTGGAAAGGAAAGAGGGAAGCAACTCACGCCACCCGTCAAAAGACATTTACCGAGACGTGGTCTATAGGTCACAGTCAATGGCATAATGTTCTCATTTAGCTAAGTGCTTAATTGTAACTTTATAATTTATGTCTTATATTAAATAATTTCAATACAAGTTTATGTGCCATCATCTTGTCTTGCAAAAATTTACAAAGGCAGTTGAACTGACCATCATTGTCTCCTATAGACACGACAAGAAATAAATCTCTCTTTGACGTGCCTCGAGTGCAACAATATTTGAAGGAACTTCATTCAAATAAAGGTGCCTAAAATTATGGAATAGCTTACCAGTAGCGTTTAGCCTGCATAATCTCACTGAATGCAAGAAATTCTAGAAGGCTGCCTACACTCCAAGTATCATAACTGAGCATATCCAGTAGTAAAACCATAATAAATGTACAGCATATATCACATACGTACCTCTATCAATATATTAGCTCCACATATGCAAATGCATTTCCAATACAAGCTATTATATTTTTTATCATAATCATATCAGTGGTTTCCTGTCAAAGTAGGGTGACCCAGAAAAGGATGCACATTCACCATCACTCATTCAGCAGCTGTCTTATCAGAAATGCACGAACATCACAACTCAAATGACCCTCCGAATCACACATCTCCACCTACCTTTGAATGTAAGTATACATAGCTTGAAATACACACTAAAGCAAAACAACTTTTATTGAGACAACTCTTCATTAGTGTAACAGACTTTTCAAGTCAATAAAAAATGCTGAACAACAATCATAAGTATAAAGTCAAGTGCAGGCAAGTGACATGTGAGGTATCAGGGTGTTGGTGGTGAACCTACTGGTCTACTGTGCCTTGTGTGCTCATGTGAATCATCAGTGAACTCTTTCTGTTTTGTAATAGGAGAAGGGCTAACTTAGGGTTTTGTCAAACTGAAACCTCCATGATTCTGTTGAATACTATTTTCCATTCAGATTAAGGAAGATTCCACATGTCTGTGTTGTGTTATGACGCTTTCCTTAATGTGAAGACAAAACACAGATGCCTGGAATCCATCGTAATCTTCACACAAATACCATTCAGCAGAATGGTATTTGTGTGAAGTAGGGTAGAGTTTTTTTTTGCTAAAAAAACTCTACCCTACTCCTATTACAAAACACTAATAGTTCAGATATGATTCATATGAGCACATAAGACACAGCAGACCATCAGTGATCCCTGGAGGCTCACTGCCCACATTGACTTCACTTACCCGATTTCTCACCCATTCGCACCTGACTTTCTTTATGCTTGTATAAATATAAATATTATTGTTCCATGGGGAAGTGGAGAAGAATCCTTCCTCTGCAAGCCATACGTGTTGTAAGAGGTGGCTAAAATGATGAGAGCAAGGGGCTAGTAACTCCTCCTGCATAAATTACTAAATGTAAAAAGAATAACTATAGTTTCTTCTTTTTTGAGTCACCCTGCCTCGGTGGGAGACGGACAGTGTTAAAAAAAAAAAATGATTGCTGCATATCATTTTGTGATGAATAGGAAAGCATGCTTCATAAACTAAACATCATCCTAATATAAGTTCTGTTCTGTAAGTATGTATATTTTAAGCATCTTTTTCACTCTATAGACATCATCGCTCTCCAATGTAAATATGGTTGGTAATTCCATTACAACTCTTACCTCACTAAATCACAATAAGTTATCATGTTTTGGGCACTGTTTCCTCCACTATAACTTTCCCTTTGCAAAGGGAGTTCCTTCTCGTAGTATCTTTTCCACGCATTCCACATACCTTCAAATGTTCAAAACTTGAAGCACATAATATGTCAAAGAATTTTACATTCTAATTTGGCTATAATACAACTGAAACATGCATCACTTTCTACACTGACAGTGAAAAAGTAAAGGAAATTCTGAAAAAAAATTGGGCAAGAAAGGGAGCAAGAAAATGGCATGAATATTATTGCAATATAGTGGGAGAAAGTTGCAGACCACCAGCTGTCACTGCTGAGGGTAAACACACATGAACCATCAATGGTAGAAAGGCCACTGTCCGTTCACCGTCGTGATAATGGTGATTTCATGGACTAATGAGGCTAACAGACCTATTACCAAATATTACTTAGACTACAGAGTGGAAATGCAAAGCAGATCATAATTTGGTTCATTGTGAACCAATAACCAAGTCATGGCCATGTGTAACCTGCGGGACAGTTATGAATGGTTCCAGCCATAGTAATGTGACATGTAGTATTCTTTATTACCAGTAAGGATGGCCCAAAAATTAAGTTGGAAATGTCTTTCTACATGAGGCTGTTCATGTTATGTGATTTTTATTTTTTTTATTAACACATCGGCCGATTCCCACCAAGGCAGGGTGGCCCGAAAAAGAAAAACTTTCATCATCATTCACTCCATCACTGTCTTGCCAGAGGGGTGCTTTACACTACAGTTATAAAACTGCAACATTAACACCCCTCCTTCAGAGTGCCGGCACTGTACTTCCCATCTCCAGAACTCAAGTCCGGCCTGCCGGTTTCCCTGAATCCCTTCATAAATGTTACTTTGCTCACACTCCAACAGCACGTCAAGTATTAAAAACCATATGCCTCCATTCACTCCTATCAAATACGCTCACACATGCTTGCTGGAAGTCCAAGCCCCTCGCACACAAAACTTCCTTTACCCCCTCCCTCCAACCTTTCCTAGGCCGACCCCTACCCCGCCTTCCCTCCACTACAGATTTATACACTCTCGAAGTCACTCTGTCTCGTTCCATTCTCTCTACATGTCCAAACCACCTCAACAACCCCTCCTCAGCTCTCTGGACAATCGTTTTGGTAATCCCGCACCTCCTCCTAATTTCCAAACTCTGAATTCTCTGCATTATATTCACACCACACATTGACCTCAGACATGACATCTCCACTGCCTCCAGCCTTCTCCTCGTTGCTACATTCATCACCCATGCTTCACACCCATATAAGAGCGTTGGTATAACTATACTCTCATACATTCCCTCTTTACTTCCATGGACAAGGTTCTTTGTCTCCACAGACTCCGAAGTGCTCCACTCACCCTTTTCCCCTCATCAATTCTATGATTCACCTCATCCTTCATAGACCCATCCGCCGACATGTCCACTCCCAAATATCTGAATACATTCACCTCCTCCATACTCTCTCCCTCCAATCTGATATCCAATCTTTCGTCACCTATTCTTTTTGTTATCCTCATCACCTTACTCTTTCCTATATTCACTTTCAATTTTCTTCTTTTACACACCCTACCAAATTCATCCACCAACCTCTGCAACTTCTCTTCAGAATCACCCAAAAGCACAGTGTCATCAGCAAAAAGCAACTGTGACAACTCCCACTTTGTATTTGCTTCTTTATCTTTTAGCCCAACACCTCTTGCCAAGACCCTCGCATTCACTTCTCTTACAACCCCATCTATAAATATATTGAACAACCACGGTGACATCACACATCCTTGTCTAAGGCCCACTTTTACTGGGAAATAGTCCCCTTCCCTCCTACACACTCTAACCTGAGCCTCACTATCCTCATAAAAACTCTTCACTGCTTTCAGTAACCTTCCTCCTATTCCATACACCTGCAACATCTGCCACATTGCCCCCCTATCTACCCTATCATACGCCTTTTCCAAATCCATAAATGCCACAAAAACATCTTTACCCTTATCCAAATACTGTTCACCTATATGTTTCACTGTAAACACTTGGTCTACACACCCCCTACCTTTCCTAAAGCCCCCTTGTTCATCTGCTATCCTGCTTTCTGTCTTACTCTTAATTCTTTCAATAATAACTCTACCATACACTTTACCAGGTACACTCAACAGACTTATTCCCCTATAATTTTTGCACTCTCTTTTGTTCCCTTTGCCTTTATACAAAGGAACAATACACGCTCTCTGCCAATCCCTAGGTACCTTAACCTCTTCCATACATTTATTAAATAATAGCACCAACAACTCCAAAACTATATCCCCACCTGCTTTTAACATTTCTATCTTTATCCCATCAATCCCAGCTCTCTTACCCCCTTTCATTCTACCCACTGCCTCACGAACTTCCCCTACACCCACAACTGGACTGGAGAGCATTTAGAAGTAGATACTATTCATTTATAACCTGGCCATGGAAGGCAAACTTATGACGACGTATAGCTTCGACTGGACCATTAACTAATCACATGTGTAACTAGTTAACCCTTTCAGGGTCGAGACCTCGATTCTTAACTCTCTCTCAGGGTCAAAACATTTTCGGAAAAAAACAAAAAAATTATTTTTTCTTATGAAATGAATGAGCATCTTTTTCCGATCATAACGCCACCAAAAGTATGAAATTTAGTGAAAAACTAACGAAATTATGCTCTCGCAAAGTTAGCGGTATCGAAGATATTTACGCATCGGCGATTTCACCCACTTTGAGCCCTATTTTCGGCCAATTCCAATGTCTCAGTCTACGAAAAACATAGCTATTATTGTAGAATTCCATTTGTTCTATCGATTGAGTACAAGAAACCACCAATTTACCGATTTCAACTACCCAATAAAGCGGTCAGAAATTGGCAATATTGCCAATTTCACACAAATTTCAAAAGATGCCAATTTTAAAATAGGGTCCAGAATAAACAAGACAGACATTCCTGGCACTAAAATAACATTCTATCTGTTCATTAGTCACGTCTCCAGGCTCCTATTGCATTACTTTTACTTTCCATTTTGAATTTTGATTCTCACAAAAAATAGAAGATTTTCTGTTATGTATACTACTGTATCATTGTAAAAACGGTATAAATAATATCAGCGCACTTGTGCAAGAATATTAGACTACCCAGTTGATGTGTATTGGACGCATGGCGTGATTTGTTTACTCTTGAACATAGGTAAAAATCGAACATTTTCGCTACTTTGCGCTCAGTTTCAAGGTACTTGTCATCGTGAAACCAGTCACAATTATCTCTATTTCTGTAATAACTCGTCCATTTTATCAAATGAGACTAAGAAAACGAGAATACAAGCATAAATACCATACGAAAATAGACTGCAAAGTCCCTGTTTTAAACCAAAAACACGGTCAGGTTTTTTTTTCCTCATTATGCACTGTGTGGTGCAGGATTTTTTTTATACTGCGTACACTGACTGCACAGACCCATTCTCTCCCATCTAGGCCTACCAGCCTGTTTCTGCTTGATTTGAGGGCGCTAGAATTTAGGCGTACTAGTACGTCAAACGCCCTGGTGCGTAAGCCGTACTAGTACGTCAAAAACCCTGAAAGGGTTAAGGGTCCGGTCGACCCAAAATGTTGCAAGTTTCAGTCTCCTATGTGCGGGTTCTTTATGTATTGTTCCAGTCATGCTACTGTTTGTACATTACTGCATGTAATCACGGAATGTGCAAATGGTAGGTACCTCTAAATATTTTCTGATGTAATTTTTGCACATGTACTTTCATTTGAATAGTTAATATGAAGAACCTCGAGGAGAAGAGCATTTTAAACTTTTAATTTTAGAGACAATAAATTGAATGAGAAAAGCATATTAGTCAATAGTGAATCTGTACAACATTACAATAAGGTTACGAAAGATAAAACATCTCCCACCCAGGCAGGGTAACCCGAAAAAGAAGAAAACTATAAAGTTTTTTCTTTTTACATTAAGTAATTTATGCAGAAGGGGTTACTAGCCCCTTGGTCCAGACATGTTAGTCACATTCAATAAAACATTTATTTATGGTAAAAAAGGCGGATAGAAAAGTGGAGACGGTGATGCCCAAGATTTATTTAGGTGCGAGACGGCTGACGTCTTGAAAAGAAAAGACCTCTACTGTCTATGTGGCAGGTTGTTGTGGCAACTCAAGAGAGGAAAGACAATGTGATACTGTACTCTCTGAAACACTATCTTTTAAAAAAATAGCAGATTACAAAAATACAGAATAAATACCAGACATGTCTGATCAGTGGGAACAAGGGGCTAGTAACCCTTTCTCCTGTATAAATTGCTAAATAAAAAAAAAAAAGATGAAAATGTTTCTTATTTTTTTGGGTCACCTGCCTTGGTGGGAGACACCTTCTGTTGAAAAAAGTCTGAACAGTGCAAGTATAATGTAACTACGATTAGTATTCTTTTATAAAAACATACAGGATTTGCTGCAATTAGAAAATGGTAATCTGTAAAAGTAATGATACTTGTAGATACTCAGACTCTTACTTGTAAAGGTAGTGATACTTGTATACTGTAACAACCAAGAATGGCGCTGATATCATCAATAGTGTCATCTGTTTTAGCTGTATTCTGCCTTTATGGTGATATGTTCACTCAGTGATGTGTGCCATTGCCCAATAAACTTGCCCATCAGGAAAAAATCTAAATCTGGGTCACCATTATATATCTTTCACACAAGATACAAAGATTTTACATAAAAAGTCCTTTTACCAACACAGAACAAGTATAGGAATAATATCAACATAACAAACACTGATGGACATATCTCAAGTCATCAATACCAAGCTTGTCTTAAAATACTATCATTCAATACAAAAATTTCTTTCACTTCAGTTGAATTATACACAAGGATACTAGTAACATTAAATACTGTTTCCTTACCAACTCTGAAATATTATTGTGCTTTATAACAACTATCTACCAATGAATATTACTGAACACATTCATCTAAATCTACACAAAAGTAATAAGCCTGTGGATAAAATATCAGTAATGTGTTGCCACTGGAATATGGATATGATGCACCCTGCCTTGAAACTACAGTTCTCAAACATGAGGTTAATTCTAAACACCTCAGTTGTGAGAAAAATAGTTTCACTTACCAAGGTGGATAAAAATAGATGAAAGCAACCAAATCCTACACAAACACATTCAAATTAGTAGTCCCGAGTCATCTCGACAAAGATTTGCCTAAAGCCTCTACAGTATCCTCACAATGCCTACAATGAAAAATCAAATTAACCAAGGTATGGCAATTCCATTTTTTTTTTAACACATCAGCCATCTTCCACCAAGGCAGGATGACCCGAAAAAGAAGAAACAAAAGTTTTTCTTCTTCCATTTAGTAATTTATACAGAAGGGGTTGCTAGCCCCTTGCTCCCGGCATATTGGTCGTTTCTTATGACACACATGGCTTACGGAGGAAAGATTCTTCACCTCCCCATGGATAAACAATTCCATTTACAATCATATTTCTACAGTAAGAACTGTCAATAAACAGGTTGCCATGGAAATTCATAAATCACGTTTTAGACAAGTGAAAAAAAATGGGAGCTAAATATAAAAAGTCTTAAGTTATCATTTTGTACTAAAGTAATTTACATTTACAACTGCAAGAATTAACTCTCAGAAGCTAACAAATTTCAATCTTATGATATAAAAGGATTAGTTTAGCAGCTTCCATTAACCTCACTGAAAACACACACAATACTATTTCATCTTTAATACAGTACAGCCTCTCCTCAATTAACGACGGAGTTCCTTTCCTAATACATACTACCGCGTCAGTAAATGAATTCATCGCTAAACGAGGAGCATATTGTAATGGTAGTGGGTTTATGTCAACCATCTTTGAAATTGCTTTAATGTTGCCCTTGCACCATTTATAACATGTTTAGTATATTTTTAAATGTTTATACAGTAGTGTACTGTATATTGTAATACATAAACAGAATAGAGGAAATCAGCTCTAACATACATTATTTAGGTATGCATACTGGTCAGAAAGCCCATCATAAGTCCGAGTCGTCAGTAAATGAGTACGTCGCTAAGTGAGGAGAGGCTGTATATTAATTGAGAGGTACTAACACCTCTGATGTACCTTTAATGAGTTCAGAGTTTTTCTACTCCCAGAGCCCAGCCATAGGCCCATATAACACCTGGGAAATGTAAGGCAATCAGACTTGATCTAAATGAAGACTAGCTCCAATTCCTTAGATCATGAGCCCTTCACTACCATCAAGGCATACTCCATGAAAAGACATTTTATCCTTAAATTTAAAAATTAAAAGCATTTAAAACTAGATGTCAACTCTTAAACTTTGCACAACATGCATGTACTATTGACACCTAGAAAATTAGGTGCAAAACACCACAGTATAGTGCAAACAAATTCATAGAAGGTTTAAATTTAGTGCAATGTAAAGTAATTTACATTGGGTACACATCTTGGATCTTGTGTGACAACAACACCGATGTTACTGTATAAGAGCATTCTAGAGAGCAATGACGGTTATACCAGTAGTGAGAGCTACAATGGACCCCCGGAAATCGAACATTCTTCATTCCAGAATACTATTGAAGTGATGTTACCGAATGAATTTATTCCCATAAGGAATAATGTAAATTAGATTAGTCCATTTCAGACCCCCAAAAATACACTTACAAAAGCACTTACAATAATAAACTTACATAATAGGTCGAGTTGAGAGGAGTTCGATTTCCGGGGGTCCACTGTACATATAATGTACTTGGAGGGTCATTTGAACAGCAATGTCTGTGCACTAGAAAGATTGCATCATGAGATATGACACCTTTTGGGCAGAGAACGTTAGTGTTTTAGTAGAATTATGTTAATCAGCAATGAGAATGATATCAATGGTGATATATACGACGTGTGTTATGGTCTAACGAAACTGTAAACAAAAGTGTGGGAAGTAAGAACATGCCACAGTACTTCCAGTGTTGTACTAGCAGGCAAAGAATGTCTATCTGCATGATAAACAATACTCTTTAACAAAATTTATTAACCAAATTTTTCTGAGGAAAGTGATGGTGACACAGCACGTACAAACACGCTGCAAGAGTGATCGTTCCACAGCTATGATAAAGAACTCCAGGTGATACAAGTTCACTGCAAATGAACTATGTTTCTGTGTTACTTTGCTTCAAGGAATACCACACACTGAAACCCACGGGAAATATTAAATGACTTTGGTGCATTATTATTATAGTCATTGGGATTATACAGCATCTGGGGAACCAAGACAGGGAAAAGCAGCTCAAACTCCTTGGATCAAGAGCCTATGGACTGCATCAAAGCACCTCCTTGAAAGGTGTAAACAGTTCAACACATAGGAAGAACTCAATTAACACATTTTAAGAGTATATTAATAAATATTTTGGTGGTATGAGATTACATCAACCTGTGAGAAAAAAAAAGTTCCAAATGTACCTTTATATTTGACCTTGAATAATGTAATAAGCATTGTTGGAGGTTTGTCACTCATAATCAAAACTAATAATTAACTTTTAAGTGATTTATGTTTATTTCCACTACGTGTATTAAATTTTTCCTTTTATTAGCATCTCTCTCTCCTTTCCATCACATGGCCGTATCCGAATAGCAAATATGCAAATTACAGGAGGGCTCAGTGTGTTCGGAACCTTCTTTACCATGTTCCGCATTTTCGTTGACTGTCAACCGAGTCATTGTCCATTATATTTGGGGCTTTTACTATTTTTCCGCTATTTTCTTACAACAGCTGCATAAGGGAAGGACGACTGGCGCCACATTTTAAAGTAAGTATTGTATGTACTGTGTATTTATTTTACTTTATCTGTTTTTTTAGGCCTGTCTATATCGAGCACTTAATATATGATAGTGTAAACATGTTATCAGGTGTTTTAGATGCATTCGATAATGAAAAAACTGCTCTTTTC